>JAPPVO010000019.1:56971859-57129061 GCA_030407325.1 Camellia japonica | reverse complement strand
GAGATTTCTACCAAATTTGGATTTATTACAATGAATTTATGTTTTGAATTTAAATAAATGTGATTTCCAAGTAACCGGAATTTCATAATTAAATAATGACTTGCCAATTGGCATAAAGTTGACTCAATGTGATTAATCAAAAATTTTTTTTTTTAAAACTTAATTGGGTTAAGTAATCCTAATAACCATACTTAGTGATAGATAATCCACAGCGTTTAGAAAGAAAAACTGGGGTGTGACATTTAGTTTAGTGACTTGCATGTTTGGTTTAGTCTAACATGTATAAACTTTCTTTGTTGAGTTCTATCCTTCCTAGTAGTTCCTATCGATGTTTTTGCATATGGACAAACAATTCATTTGATGGTTAGTTTGGGTAAATCTAGGATTTAAACACAGCTAATTTGAGGATTTTGGTGCTATGAAATTTATATGCTGGAAATGACCCGATAAATGATATAGTGGATGTCCAAGGGGTGTTTTTTTTTTTTTTAGAAAAAATTATAAATTATTGTGATGGTGTCTAATTAGATGATTTTACAAAAATTATGTATTTTGGTTTCTTGTGGTATGAAAGGTGAATTTATCTATACTAAGTGATGGTAGGACTTGGTATCCAAGCCTTCTATTTATGCCACGTGTCCCTCATTTTTCTATTTAGAAAAAATAAAAATGAGATAAGTGAGGGGTGAGACTTGAATCTTGGTTGGATACCATAGTAGCGAAAATTTGAAGTTCATTAAGGTTGGGTGTCGTGAAGTTTGAACTAATATGAATGTTCCAAGTAGGTTGGTATCGTGAGTTTTGTAATTTTGATTTGAGTAGTCTATTTCTTCGGGTGTCTTAAGGAGGTTTGACAAGGTTTTTAGCTTGGTTTCAACTCTCCTCTCATTCCACTACACGAAGACTCACACTCTTGTGTTCTATTTAAATACTTCAAAATGTTTTAGAAAGAAGAGAACTTTTTTCATATAAATTATAGAAATATTATTAGTATGGTTTAGTGACTTTTAGACTTATTTGGGGTCAAGAACTAGATTAAAATAAATGAATGTTTATCTAAAAAAATTCAAAATTACTAGAATGCTTTGGAGTCCTAGGGATTGCAATGTTAAATAGCCACATGGGCCGATGTATACAAAGGGGTCTAAGGAACCGAAATATTGAAAACGAGATAAGCCACTAGGGTTGATAAGCTATGATGACTTGGTTTATGATTTGGCTTGATATGTTTTTAGCTAATGAAGCCATCACCACCTTAGTCACAATGTAACTTGACACCCCATGGCTATGTAACAGATTACATGATGGGTACAAGGTTGTGATTGTTATAGAAAGTAATTAACTTTGGTACCTCATTGATACTAATGAATTTTACTGCAACTTGATATTCCTTGAGAAGTCATAAATTAATAATTATACAAATGACTAGTGTACTAGTTTCTCTTCAATGTTTCTTATGTCACATTATTTTTTCCTATTGACGCCACTACGCAGGTACAAATTTTATGAACCAACTAGGCTTAGCCTAGTTGGCTACCATACCTTCCTTAGGGCTTAGTCTTAAGGAGGTCATGGGTTCAATTCCCCTTAGGGGGGTTGAATGAAGGGAGTGCAAGCACTTAGGTGCTTTGCCATGGGTAGGGAGATTTTCTCCCATAGGTGTTACTAATCTAACAACTAACAACTAACATTTTCCGATCAAAGGAAAAAAAAAAGAGTACATATTTTATGGTTCCCGCACGACATAAATTCATTGGGAAACTCATTCTTTTTATGTTGTTCTGTTTCAAATATTTAGGTTTTTAGAGTGACTTGCCTCACCTTGGAAAGGCTAGATTGTTGGAGGATTAAAAGTGGATTTTTTTTGTTAGTCAAGCTTATGCTCAAGGTCACACTACAACATGGTTATATTTTTGGAGTATGGAAAGAGGGAAATTTGTAAATAATATATTTTTTGAGTATAATCTTTTGATGTTAACATGAGTCCATCTTAAAGCACTGCATATATGTTAATGCTTAGAGACAAACTAGATGACTATGATAAGTTCTATTGCATGAATGGTCTAGAGTATTTGGGCTATGTTACATTGACTTTTCAAAATAAATCAAATATACGTGTTGGACATCCGACACTCAGACAAGGGTGTGGGATATGTGTCTGATACTTTCCATTGGACACATCTCATATATTTGTATTTAACACTATCTTACATCTATCATTTGTTGTGTAATTGCTACAAAACACATTTTGGACACCATATGTTACGTTAAGTACCATTTTATCCACCTAATAGAATAAAATATAAAAATATGACTCTTTTTTGCTGAGTTTGCGTAAATTTCAGATTTGATGAGTCCAACCTCTAGATAGATATGCACCAACACCCTGACACCCATACCCAAGTCCATGTAACATAGGTATTATACTTTGACGAATAAAAAGTTTGTGTGGTAATGGTTTGTGCATTATAGAATGTTTTTGGATTTCTGTCTATGAAGCACGAACACTTCTTCGGAGGTGACGTACAGGTGTCCGACACTTGTCGGACACGGACACGCTCTAAACATGTGCTGGACACGCTGTATAGAATCAGACACGCTGAGACACTTGGGACACGTTCAGAACACCTTGGGGACACGTTGAGGACACACTGAGGACCAGTTTTTTTAAAAAAATAAAATTTTAATTTATTTTACTAAACTAGCATACTTAACGTTGATAAATTCGATAAAATTAAATATTTGATATAAAATAAATATAAAATATTTAAAAATATGACATATAATAAATATATAAAATTATATATTTTGTACGTGTCCCCAATATGTCATGTCTTGTATTTTTTAAAAATTTGCATGTCTATATATCTGTGTCTGTGTCCATGCTTTTAAGATTTCTGCACATTTCAAGCATAACTAACATACAGGCATACACAATTCTTAGTATTAACCACCATCGGAGACATCCACCCGTGCATCAGTGGGGTCAGCATACCCCATGGTATTGGAAACCAAAAAATACAATAATATAACCTTATTCTATGTATTCATAGTTTCACAAATACTCATAACTATTGTGATCTTTTTACCAAATAAAACCCACTAAAAGGCTATAACATTTGGGGAAAAAGTTAACTTGTCTAAAATTTCAAAAATCCAGTACCGTTGCCAATGATTCAAAGAAGAATAAGGGCTTATCTAGATGGGGCATTTTTGTCGTTAGAAAGGCAAGATTGGGAGGGAAACAATTTCTACAAAAAGTATTTTGTGTGTATAATTCCAAACATTAGGGAGGTAATGTCATTAATATATTTGTCATACAGCTTAATTCATACACGAGCAATGCCACAATATATAAATATTAACATATTACAAAAACATCGCAGACTCGAAACATTATTCTACAATTCACAATGGAATGTAATAACACATAAAATGATCATTATATGCAATCAACAGAGCACATACCTATCTAATCCAAAAAGATTTTCATCCATGAAACATGCGTCAGCCTCCATATCATGCTTGTTCGAATAATCATACCTATCAACACCAAAAAGAAAAGAAAAGAAAAGAAAGTCTCATTGCTCATCAAGTTAGACGCTAAGAGAGAGCAAACAAAGCAAAATGAAAAGAAGGTTGAATGTTAGCATTGACAAGTAAAACTATAACAAAATGAATTCCATATATTGTCTTCAAACAGAACTACCTTAGCCTTTAGGTTTATCAAAATTGCTATGCAGCTTCACATGCTGTAAGCTCTATGGATAAAGTGCTCAAACCTGATAGAACATATTCAAATAATTCAAGTTTCCCAGAGTGTTTATACTAAAACAGGAGGCAAAAATACTAGGAACAAAAAAGATACCAACACTTGCCAAAAGCACCTAATGCAGCTATTAACTTTCATCTAGATGATTTCCTAAATATGACAAAGAGTTATATTCCATCCTCAACTTTCACATGCCTGCTACCTTCACAACAAAATCTTGCATCTATAATGAAGTTGATACTTCATAGAAAGAGGCTTAGCGATACTGTAGTGTGAACTATGAAAGCTTCTACAGTTAATAGAGAGAGTTCATTCCAGAAAGGGTAGCTTTAAATCACAACTTACTAAAAGACATAAATAAACTATCAATAAAGTGACAAAATTCTCTAAAAATTGCACTTATAGATGTAATTTGGCATCGACTAAACCAGGTAATGCTTATTACAACAGTGATGTAGCACATAATTTCTTCTATTGCTAAAACTACCCAAGCTACTTTGGGCATAAAGTTCAAATTCATAGACTAAACAATGAACACCACAACACAGTAGAAAGGCAAACAAACATTGATTAAATTGACCTTTAAGTCAAAGTCATAATAGTATTGAGGGACAAATTGGTAATTAGATGTCATTTGATACCATATGCATCAGCATCAGCATCATCATCATCATAATCATAATCATATAATAATTGTAAGGTATAAAGCGAGGGGGGGGGTGATGCAACTCTCCTTGTGCAAGAAACCCCCACCTCCTTAATTACTTTTGATTTATCACACTGAATTGTAATTCCCCCTAAAATAGAATAAAAGAAAAGAAAATCACCATCATCATCATCATAAATATAAACCAATAGAAGGAATTATAAAAATCTTTGCTTTTGCTTACGTGACAAAAGCAGAATCGATCCAACAAGACATCACGTCAAATTTCTCTAAATCGTAAACTTCCACGGTTTTGAGATATGCATTGGGGGTATAGATCACCAGCATCATTACATGATAATATAACCCGAAAGATTGCTACACGTGCATACCACTGTAGACACCCTATTTTTGACCGCCCTTAAGACTTGGGTGCCTTAGGTTGACCAGTCGATGATGAAAGTTATGCTGTGCAAACATTCAATTTCTTCAGCAAGAAGAGCTACTAAATCCCAACCTTAAACCCATTTTGGACCAAAACTATTTTGACCAAAACTATTTTAGACCTTAAAACCCTCTTTTTCAAAATATTTTTGAAAATGTTTATACGATGTTCCGAGGCTCGTATAAAATTGCACTTTTCGGTAAACTGAGTAAGCAAAAAGTGGAAATAAATGAAAGGGAGGTGAAATCTTTGAAAAATATTTTAAAACATCTTATTTATTGGTTTGGAGTTGAAGGTAATTGGAGGAGAGGGAAGAAAACTAGTTGGAGAAATGGTTGAGCTTGAAACCGTTAAGAGAAAACTGTGCAGCCTTCACTAAATCAGGCCTATCTCTTTGTACACTTAGAATTTAGTTGTGAGGCCACTATCATTGGAAATTGGACTTCCAGGGCTTCAATTTAGACTCAAGAATCTCCTAAAGTCGAGTTCGGATGAGGCAGATATGGCCATTTGAAGTTAGGCATCAATCTAGTTAAGATATAAATGAGCAACCTTCGCTAAAATAGGCATATCTCTTTGCACACTTATAATTTAGATGTGAGGCTTCCACCATTGGAAAATACACTTCTGGGGATTCAATTTAGACTCAAGAATGACCTAAAACCGAGTTCGGATAAGGGTGATATACCCATTTGAAATCGGACCTGGAAGTAGATTTTTGTGGTCGGCCACTAATAGTGGCCTGCCGGCTAGTTGTGCAAAATTTGGCCATTTTGAGTGTTTTGGCCTTCCAAGTGTCCCCTACTAGTGGCCTGCCGGCCACTTGTGTCCAAAACCAGTTTTTTGCAGATTTTTGTTGCCAGCTGTTCCCACACTACACCCACCTGTTTGTATATAGATATTTTCGACTGAGGCTCATGTTTTCTATATACAGAGGACCCCCCTCTTTCTTTCAATGTTAGAAAAATTTAGGAGTGGGAAAATATTTTTGAAGAGCAAATTTTGGAAAATTCCTCTTTCTCTACAATTCTCTCTTTCTCTTTCTCTCTCTCTCTCTTGCAACTTGCACAGCCTTTAGCCTTTGCCTAAACACTCTAAACCAAACCTAGAGAGATTCTTGCTGAGATGATTTGAGCTTGAATTTGAGCTCTTAAGGCACTTGAGGGTGTGAAAATGGTGGTTTATAACTCAAGGATTCATTCCTCTTTAAGAGGTATGCCTTCGCTTGCTTTTGCATCATCTCTAAACCACTTGTTTTCCATCTTTTATATTGTTTTTTAGACTATTTATTAACTGTATATTTGGGTTGAAACTTGTGGTTTAAGACCATTAAAGGTAGAGGGGTTGATAGCACTTCTTTACACCTTGTTTCTAAGGCCTTTGCCCTTGTGTTTCCCACATTGTCATCATCTTTTTTTAAGCTTTTTACCACTAAATTTCAGAGTTTTTCAGAGGCTAAAAATCTTGTTTTGAGGTCCAAAAAATGGAGGGGTTAGCCACCCCTCCTTTGGCTTGTTTACTAGCTTAAATTCTCCATTATTTTAGCTTAGTCTTTTAGCTATTTTTATCTAAATTCCAGCACTGTTTTTGCTTACTTTAGGACTGTCTTGGGCTGGTTGTGTCATTTATGCTTTATATTACATGCTTGTAGTGTAATGGTCCTCATATGTTTGGTGGTTTAGGCCTTATCCACCAACCTATTTGAGTTGATAGCATTTATTTTTGCTTTCCATACTTGTGATCACCTTTAATTACCTCTGCAACCTCCCTCATTTCTTGGCTTTTTATTCTCGTTGAAAGTTGTTTCAAGCTACTTGTTTGTTTAAGTATGAGATTGAGGTATTGCGCTTAATAGTTTAATCCCTTTGGGGGTTCATTACCAATGGCATGACACTTCTCTTATGCGTAAAACAACTCTTGGTTTGGTGCTCCTTTCCATTAGAGGACTTAAAGCTCACTCTTGGACTTAATTGACCAAGGAATGGTTGGTAATTAAAATGAAGTAATAAAATGAGGACTAAAAGTGATGCAAGATAATAATTAACTTGGGTTCAATCGGACGTTAATTGAACCTATTGAGTCTTGAGTCGTTTCATACTTGTTAGTGATGTAAACGGTTTAAGAGTCAATGTCAACCACTTCCCTTGATCAATCCATGATAAAGAGGGGGTTTTTAGAGTCTTTTCTTGTGCATTTATTGAAATTGTACACCTTGGTTCATAGGCCATCATGCAATGAAATTGCATCGATTGATGGCTTGTGAATTAACCTTGCCACTCCTTTGAGCTGTTTTGATGATAAGGAGGGGTAAGGTGTACAAACATATCTTGAGAATACCCTATTTTGTGCTCTGTATGCTTTCTGTTGCAGGAGGAGGAATCAAGCATCAGTGGCCGGCAGGCCACTATTTCTGGATAGCAGGCTACCATTTGTAGCCGACCGGCCACCACTTTTGGCCTGTCGGCCACTTTTGTAAAATTGAGCAGTAGTGTTTTTGGAACAGAACAGAGAAGTGGCTGAGGTAAAAGAGGTTCTACTGTGCAAAGAAGCATTCTAGCAGCAGAACAGTGTGCTTTTCGGGTGAAAATCCGCGCATACATGAGCATTCCTCGCTTCCCAGGGTTGATTAGTTAGCTTAGTTACTTTATTTCATGTTGTATTCATGTTGTAATTAATTAGTTAATTTTAATTTGTAATTAATTAATTAGTGTAATTAATTAGTTAGTTCCATAAAATAGTCAACTAATTAATTGGTTTTTGTAATAACTAGCTAGCATAGTTAGTTTATTTGTTGTTGTAATAGCTAGTTAATTAGGTTAGCTAGTTAGTTTATTCAGACTTTCCTGCACGAGGGCACAGTTGTAATAATGTGTATGTCTTCTAACCCCACGTCTTTCTCCCTTTTATTTACTTGCTTATGATGGTTAGTTTAGGGCATCATGTTTTGTTTAGCATCTCTTATGCCTTGCATTCATTGTCTCACATGCATTGAGCTCGGCACATCATTCTAACTTGCATTGTTAGTTAATACTTCTTTGAATACGTGCTTTGTCACGACCCAAACCCGCCCGTATGGGTTGAGCGTCGTAACCGGTCAGTAACCCTTGGATTACCAAAGGCCTCTTAACAAAATAACATGAAATTAGGGGCTGCGGAAGCAATAGACAAAAATATACATAGTTCATTGAGCTATGAAGACATACATGAGACATACATTTTTAATCTTTAATAAAGGTGCGTGTGATGTCAAAAGATATGGTTGATACACGTCACTCCATGTACTGTACATATAAATAGAAATTTGTCCATAATCAAAACAAAAGGATCAAAGTCTTAAATATTCACAAAACATGGCCACGCGACTTGACATGATCTGGAACCTCCTTGGGAGGCACAAGGGGTGGCTGACAAACACAAAACCCTTCAGGCATCATCCTAAGCCTGGTCGCGCGCCTGGTCACCTACATATATAATGTAAATAGTGAGCGGGAGCCCAGTGAATAATAACAAAGTAAAGGGGTTTTAATGAATGATGTTCATCATAGAGTTAGAAATTAGAGTTTATATCAGAAACAGAGTCTTATGCATATCAGATTTCAAATCGGAAACAGATTCATATAATTGTTCATATTCATTTTCAAAGTTCATACATTTCACATCATAGTATGTGGCACATCCATTAGCGTTAACAAATCTGATGACCCATAAGGGATAGTTGTGAAAGCATTCTGATGACCCATAAAGGGACAGCCATAAGGCATTCCGATGACTCGTGTGCATAGTGACGTTTTCGATCACCCATAAAGGGACGGCCGTAAAGGCATTCTGATGACCCATAAAGGGACGCAAAATATTACATGATGCTATAGATGCCATGAGTACGTTTCAGAAATTTGGACGATTATTCATTCACACAAAACATAGCATTTCAGAAAACTAATCATGTCGTATCATTAGAAAATAATTAAAGTCTAACATAACTTTACAGAGTTATTACTCACAAATAACAGATGGCTCCAAATAAACGAATAGAGTAGGCAATACAGATATCTTGTGGTGCGTGACCTACACAGGTACAAAACGAATACATACAGAATTACACACCTGGAAACTTTTACTTTGTTCTTTCTTATCTTGGTGTGTCTCTACTTTTATCCTCATTATTGTGCCTCAATCATGACCTAGGAATGTCTAGGATGGAATGAGGATGCAAAAATGCACTTGAAAACACTTAAAAAACTTGCTGAAAACATGGTCCTCGCTCGAGTGCAACTTCCTATGCTCGAGCGGACATGCAAAATATGAGTGGTCACTCGAGCACAAGATCTGTCGCTTGAGCGGTCTGTAAACTTTTGCAAAAGTGTTGGTTGTTACATTTTTTTGCTCGATGCTCGCTCGACGCTCGCTCGAGCATGAGGGACATGCCCTCTCTCGAGCGCAACTTTTGTCGCTTGAGCGGCCTGCAAAACAAAAGAACTTCTGAGAGCATGCATTTCATGCTGGAGCAGACTTCTTGTCGCTCGAGCGGATGTACACGCACTCAGAGTGGTCACTCGAGCGTAGATTCCTTTGCTCGAGCATAGAAGCAGAATTCTGAAATTTCCAGATTTGCTTCCCAGCTCAAAACTCAATTTCAAATCCTTCAAAACACATCCTTTTGGATCAAAACTTAGTAAATCATTGAGAAACTCATAGTAAATGATGAATTACAAATTATTTTGCAAAATCAAGCCCAAAAGCTATGCCAATTGTAGTAAACAAAACTTGAAACTTAGATAACATAACTTGCATTTATTGTCATGAATTCCAACCTTCCAAAACATGATCAAAATGAGTCATTAAGCTAAAAAACAAGTTGAATTCTTTGAACAAAACTAATATATGAACATGCATGTGAGAATTCTTGTAAAAACAACTTCAAAATTTCATGATATGCACATGCATGTATGATTTGAGCTACAATTCTTTAATCCTAGCTCACTCTCGTGTTAGTCCACCTCCTTTACTTGAATTCTTACAAAAACTAACTCAATTACACAATTAAGGGTTAGATTTCTTACCGTAGATGCTCAACTATGGTCTTTCTAGAGTTATTTGGTTGAAATTCCTAGCCAAATCTCCAAATTCTCAATCAACTCCTATGTTGAAGCCACTCTTCTCTTAGTCTCTCTCTCTCTCTCTCTCTCTCTCTCTCTCTACACGTTTGAACTCATCAAGAGGAAATGGGAGTGCAAAACGTGTATATGAGGTGTTGAGGTGGCCTTATATAGGCTTGGCTAATGGCCTAATTACTTTGTTGATCAATTAATCAATTGGGCATTAATTTATTCTAATTTAATCGTTCCGAATCGAATTTCGACTAAACCTACCATAAAATTCTATAAATCCCAAATAACAAACAAATTAAGTCAATTTTTGAATCGGATGCCGAAGGCTTTCAATTCGCAAACCGAAACGGAAACATGAACATATCTTCTTACGAGGGATAGATAAAAGTACAAATAATGCATCGCACATGCAATTAATTCAGGATTTGATCTCAATAACTTGTTAGACATATTAAATCATGGATTAACGTTAATCATGGGTCAGGGTTGTTACAGTCTTCCACCCTTAAAGAGTTTGGTCCTCCAAACTCGAATTACTTTCATTTTGGAAGAATATCGAGTCCAAAGGAAACAGTTCAGAGTATCTTTTCATCATATCTTCCTCTGTCTCCCAAGTTGCATAGGCTCCTCTGTGGTTCTGCCAATCGACTTTTACCAATGGAATTTCCTTGTTTCTCAATCTCTTGATTCGGCGGTTAACGATCTGTATTGGCCTCTCTTCGTACGTATATTCATTTTTCAGGAGCACATGAGTTGGTTCTATCACATGGAGTGGATCTCGTAAGTAATCTCGAAGCATTGACACGTGAAAAAGGTTGTGCATGTTTTCCATCACCGGAGGTAAGGCTACTCGGTATGTTACTGAATTGATCTTCTCAAGAATTTCATATGGTCCGATGTATCTTGGTGCCAACTTGCCTTTCACTCCAAATCGCGTTTGCCCTTTCATAGGACTTACCTTTATGAACACATGATCCCCAACTTCATATTCTCTGTCTCTCCTGCAAACATCCACATAACTCTTTTGGCGAATTGGTGAAATTTTCAATCTCTGTCGAATCAATTTCACGTTTTCAGTGGTTTCCTGCACAAGTTCTGGGCCCAACAATGGCCTGTTACCTACTTCAGCCCAACAGATAGGAGAACGACATTTCCTTCCATACAAAGCTTCATAAGGAGCCATCTCAATACTTGAATGATAGCTGTTATTGTATACAAACTCAGCTAATGGAAGATAAGTCTCCCAATTCCCTTGGAAGTCTAACACACACATCTGTAGCACATCTTCCAAAGTCTGATTGGTTCTTTCGGATTGACTGTCGGTCTGTGGATGGTAGGCATTACTCAATCACAATTCGGTTCCCAAAGCCTGTTGCAAACTCTGCCAGAATCTTAATGTAAACTTCGAATCTCTGTCAAATACAATAAATACTGGTACACCATGTAATCTCACAATTTTTTTCACATACATGTGTAGACACCCCATTTTTGACCGACCTTAAGACTCAGACGTCATCGATTGAGCGCTCGGTGATGGTGCATGTTGTGCTCGTTCTGAAGTTTCAGAGTTTTGGCTGAGAGCCTTGCCTCGGGGCCTCTGAACTCTTTTGTGCTTTGACTCGGTCTGCGGACTAAGTCTTGTTTTCTCTTCCTGGAGGGAGGGAGAGGTCTTGTAGACCATCTCTCAGTGGTCATAGACTACTTTTCGTGGTCGTAGGCCACTGTTCTCGTTTGGAGAACTAGTTTCCGGTTTTTAGAGCCGTCGGCTGTGCGCCTCGGTTCGGGACCGCTTAACATTCTCCGTTTGACATGATTTTTGGAACACACCTTGTTTCCTCTGTCTAGAGGGACACTGTGGCCCGGGAGACCACTTTTGTGGTTGCACGCCACTTTCGGTGCTCAACAGCCAGTTTTTGAGGCGCCCGACTGCACGCTTTGCCTCCCGAACTCTCGTTTTGCATCCGTGTTGGTTCATTTTTGGCATGAACCTTGTTTTCCTTGTTTGGGAGGTGGTACAAGGGTGGGAGACCACTTTTTCTCCTTGGAGACCACTTTCTCCCTGCCAGCCAGTTTTCTTGTCGAGAAGCTGGTTTTCTTGGTCTTTGGGCCACATTTGCTGGTCTCCCACCATACCACTGACTTGCTTTCAGTATGGAGACCACCTATTGTGCCTGCCGACCACCTTGTTTTGTGGGAGACCACTTGCCCTGGTCAGCTGACCAGGGAAAGTGGTCGGCCGACCACCTCTTCTGGTCCCAGCTTCTTCCTGTTTTGTCTGTCTGAGTGCATGCCAGCTGTGCCAGCTAGACGGCACAGACTGGATCCTCCGTACACGTGTATGGAGGATTTGCAACCAAGTTTTTAGCTTCTTGGGGAAGCTTTGGCTTTGAAACTCTATAAGAGAGGCCCTCCCTCTCCTTTTACCAGGTTGAAAAATTGCTCTAAGGCAAAGCTTATATCTCTCTCTTTGTCTCTATATTTTAGGCTTAGAAAGTACTTTGTTCTTGGCTTATTGCACACCACCTCATAACCATACACCTCCACCATTGTTATTGAGTTGCTGGAGGATTTTGAGATATCTCAAAAGTTGGGTTTTGGTTCAGAAAAGTTGCTGGTTTTGCTGAGCTTCAAGGGTAACTCCTTTTCCCTCTTTTTAAGCATTGTTTTGATCCTACTCTTAGCCTCATTTGCATGCTTATTTGAGCTTTGTTGTCAACGGAGAAAAGGTTCATATTTAAGTGATTTTCATGTTTGTTTAAGGCTCTTTTGGTGTTGGGGGTCATCTACCCTCTTGCATGCTCTATTTAGCCTTGTTTTGAGCCATGCCATGAGACCTTTGTATTGAGCTTTGCTTGGCCCCTTTAGCCACTGAAATCCAGCAGATTTTCAGTGGTTGGCATGTGGTTTTGAGGGCCAAAATCAGAGAGGGGTGACCTCTCTCTTTTGGCCTTGTTTGCTTTCCAAGGGAGCATATATTTCCACACTTCCTAGCCTTGGTTCAGGCCCTTTTTAGTGACTTTTAGGACCTTCCTAGACTCTGTGTATGGCTGGTTTGGTCACCTTTTGTTTGCCTCTTGCATGTGTAGAACAATCCCTTGCATAGCCTATCAAAGTAACACCTCATTCTTGCATGTATTGGTCATGTTTTAGTGGGTTTTTGGCCATATTTTGGCATGCCATGATTCTATTTTTGGCTGGTTTGGTAGCCTCTCATATGTTTCACATGCTTGTAGTGTAAATCATGTTCACTAACTTATAATGCATGTTGTTTTGGCCCTCTATGCTAGCATATTTTGGCCATGCTCCAAACTAATTTTGTTCATATTTTGGGCTGCCTTAGCTCTGTTTTGAGGTCCCTTGGTTAAATGATGCTTTCCATATATGGTTGTAGTGTAATAGCCTTGCTTAGCCTTGAGTTTTGAACCCCTTGCGTGCTTAACTTGAGGTGTTTGCATATTTTAGCATCATTGAGCATGATATTTCAGAGTTTATTTCTTGGCCATATTCTCATGTTTGTCACTCTTTCAATGTGTTTGAGAGTTGCATCATTATACCCCATTTATGAGCCTTTGCATTGAGCTTCATTCTTGTGTCTTTCAAGCCACCATCTTGGCTCATTTTGCCACTGTTTTGGGCCTGCTTAAGGTCTGTTTGGAGTTGGTTTTGTCATTTGAGCATCGCCTTGCATGCCTCTAGTGTAATGTGCTTCACTAGCTTCGGTACTTGAGCCTTTCAACATGCATTGTGTGAGTTGTTTGCATGATTCGGAGCCATTTTGTATGTCATTTCAGAGCTGGAACATGTGTCATTGTATGCCATATTTCATCCTTTCAATGCTTTTGTAGAGTTGCATTTTGTGCCCTTGGGCTTAGGTCCTTGCATTGTGTATGCTAGCATCAGTTTTGGAGTCTTGTTTTCATCATGTATGGCCACTGATTTGGGTGTGGCTGAGGCCCATCCATTTTGGTGTAAGTCCATTTTGCATCGAGTATGCCATTGTAGTTCATAGCATTGAGTGCCATGTTGTCGCATGATTGATCACTGCATTGTGCGTGCCTTGTTCATCTCATTGTGTATGTTAGTTTCCATGTGCATTGCGTATGCTAGTCTCATGAGCATTGTGCATGCCATGTAGCTTTAGCATTGTGTATGCTAGGTGCATGTTTGCATGTTCATCCTTTGCATGTTTGCATGGCTAAGTGGCATTGCATTAGGATTGCCTGCTAGAGTTGCATTGGTGCATGCCATGTTTGTTGCATTGTGTTTGGGATAGGCGTTAGCCCAAACACGGGAAACGAGGGACGTTTCATACTCGAAGTGATGAAACATGCCTTGATTCCGGGTCACCGACACTCTTGACTACACATGATGGAGTTTAGGCATTTATGTGTTCATATGTGCATTCATTCTATATTAAGTTGTGCAATTCGGTTCCTCGGCCATCATGCATTGAGATGCGTGATTGGTGGCCCGAGGATCGAGACCTACATTCCCTTGAGCTTGTACAATGATGGGGAGAGTGGTCGTGCACACATATGTTGAAAATACCTTGCCATGCCTCTCTCTTGCTCCTTGTTGCAGAAAATCAGAAACCAGAGGCAGAAACTGGTCGGCCGACTAGCTTTTCTAGCAGGCCGACCAGCCCTTTTGGTTTCTTCCACAAAAGGTGTTCGGCAGGTGGTCTCCAAGGCCAATAGCTGGTCGGCAGCCTTCCCACAGATTTCCAGGGTGGAGTTTCAGCCTTCTGGAGCCTTGTGCAGTGTTCTGAGGTCAATTGCAAATAAAGGCAAGTCGGGGCGTCGCGAGGGATTTCCGAACAAGGCGACTCGAGCACGCATGCATCCTTTATCATTCAAGGCAGAGCTGAGGTAGTCCGTTTCGTGTAGTTTGCATGATAGTTTAATTGCTTACTTAGCTAATTTGTTAATTAGTTAGAGTTATGTAATAATTAGATGTAATTTGTTATTCATTGTGGTTGTGTAATAACTAGTTTAATTAGATTAGCTTAGATTAGCTAGTTGGTTTTGTATTATTTATTCGGACCCTCCGTCGACAGGGCCAACTGTTGTAATAAGTGTGCGTGTGTGTGATGCATGTCTTCCAACCCCACGTCTTTCTCCATTTTATTTATCAGCTTATGATGGTTAGTTTTAGGGCATGTTTCAATTAGCATCCTTATGCTCGCATGATTGCATCCATTCATCTGTCTTGCATGCACCGAGCTCGGCGCATCATACTAACTGCATTGTATTTCAATTCCGAGTTGAATACATGTTATCTGTAGCATCTCATATGCCATCTTAGAATAGCCGAGCCTATCTTAGTTGCATTCCTGCATGTGTTGCATTAGCCATCTTAACATGAACTAGGATTATGCATTGATTACTAACTAGTTTCTGTTTTGGCTCGGAGTACTCGGTAAGTGTTTATGCTTTAGCATCCTTGCATGTGTGTGAGTGTTGCCATGATAGCATGCTTGCCATGAGGCTAACTGCTTATGTGATATAACTGCCTGATTTCCTGTGGGTGAAGGTTGGGTTATTTAAATTGGAACAATTCATCAATTGCGAGTTTTAAGCCCACTTGAGAGTGGCAAATCACCATGTTTTCTAAGCCCACTTGAGGGTGGCAAAATCCGCATTTTAGCCTACTTGCGAGTAGCAAACCGTTTTCAAAAACAAACATGAGATGTTTTGTTCCAACTTAGACGATCCAGTCTATACTTGTATGCTGTGCGCATCACGTAGCAATTCTAGGCTAATAAACCGGAATAAGAGCACATATGTTTTCAAAAACAAGATATCATGTTTAGTAGTGGCCGATCTTTGATCGGGCGAGCGGGGGTGCTCATTGCATGACCTTCCCCAATCGTACCCAAGTTCCCGAGCCGAGGCAACTTTGGTGATGACGGACACGTGGCCTTAGGCACGAGTCAGGGTTTCCTAAATTTTCCAAAATAAAATATTTAGGTGGCGACTCTGTATCTGGCAAAGCAGTCCATGTTTGGCACTTCTTTCTAAAAATCAGTTTTTCAAAACGATTTGCCAGATTTGGACTCTTTGGTGATTTATCAATCTCATATTGCACTTTGCAAGATCAGATTAAGAACCGTGACATTTGAGTCCGAACTGTAGTAAGCCCAATGAACAAAACGGGATTTTCTCGGGACGTTCGGGCGCGCCTACAGTTTCTGGCGACTCCGCTGGGGATTTAGAGAACTTGACTCGAACTCATGATATCTTGTTTTGATTACACTTATGTGTTTCTTTGCATTGCATTTGCATTGGAGCGCCTAGGACACCGTGTTTGCCATCTGCTATTCCTGAACGGTTTTTCGGAGGCTCGCTTTGAGAAGCGTGCCATAAGGCTGACTGGTTACGGGCTCTGCCACGATGGGAACACAAACCCCAGTTTTTACCGGGGCACCCTTTTTGACCATTCGACCTAGTGCATATCGGAATCCATAGTGACCATTCCAAACTAGGACAGGTTGCTTACCCGATTGTAGGCTGTTTGAAACCGCTGTGTGCGTAGTGAAACCCTAGCTCCTGACAAAATAGGACAGGGAAACCCTACCCCTCCATAGGGGTGTTTTGGCTCTCACTTGTTTGCTATGTGCTTTTAGAGTGTGTCTCTACAGGAATGCATGTATCAGTTTGCAAGTCTGGGTATCAGGCCTGCGGGCATCAGTATCAGTGTTTTGAGAATCAGTTATATCTGCGGGTATCAGATTCAGATTTGGGGCAGTGATTTGGAAACAATGATCAGTAGTTGAGAACAGTATATTCAGCTTACAAATGCCAACTGTGTGTTGTCATACCGACTGTGTGTTGTGTTTATTTAAGCCGTTATGCTGTCGTTTTCTGGTTGTTTATTTCCTTATTATGCTTTATTTATCTTTTTGCTAGGTAGTGTAGCACAATTGCTTCCGACCAAGCAGATATTCCCCAAGCACTCTGGACTAGAGGTCACAACTCCATCGATCTGAGGATCTAGTAGACGGACAACCAGTGTTCCATTCTCTACCCCGGTTACTAGACGAAGGGCAGTTAGGCAGAGGATATCAGTTCAGCAGTCAGTTCAGAGGGCTTTGTCTACCCCACCTGAGTATAGTAGGGATCAGAGTTCTGTTTCTTTCTAAAAATCAGTTTTTCAAAACGATTTTCCGGATTTGGACTCTTTGGTGATTTATCAATCTCGTATTGCACTTTGCGAGATCAGATTAAGAACCGTGACATTTGAGTCCGAACTGTAGTAAGCCCAATGAACAAAACGGGATTTTCTCGGGACGTTCGGGTGTGTCTACAACATGTTAGCTAACCTGTCTGCATTAAAAATAGTTTTAATGGGCAGATTTAGTCAAATGATCAACTATAACCCAGATAGAATCCATACCTCGAGAAGAGCGAGGCAGACTGACGATAAAGTCCATCGTGATATGCTCCTATTTCCATTCTGATATTGGGAGCAGCTGACGTAATACGGCCGATCGTTGATGTTTAGCTTTAACTTGTTGACAATGCAAGCATCTAGCCACAAAGTCTGTAATACACTTCTTCATTCTCGGCCACCAGAAGTTTTGTTTCAAGTCATGACACATCTTTGTGTTTCCCGGATGCATAGCAAATTTAGAATTATGGGTTTCAGTCAGAACATGTTTCCTCAAATCATCATAGTCCGGCACACAAAGGCAACCCTGAAATTTCAACATGTTGTTCTCAAGTGCAAACCCGGGCCTTGGTCTTGAGTCAATTTCATCCACAATCTTTTTCAAAAATTCATCTTGCAGTTGTTTCTCTTTACTTCTTCAATGATTTCAGGCTGGGTGGAGATAGCAGCTAAGATTCCACTTTGTTCTTGTAATACAACCTCAATCTCATTCTTTTCCAAGTCACATAGTGTAGCTCGACTGTCTTCGCGCCCCCCTTCGGAGAGCTCGAATTGGTCCTACAGTTCGGATTCCTGTCACGGTTCTGAATCTAGTCTCACAAGTGCAATGTGAAACTGATAATCACCAAAGAGTCCAATCCAGCAAATCATTTTGGAAAATTAGATTTTAAATCAAATAATGCCAAAATTGGACTGCTTTGCCAGATTACAGAGTCGCCACCTAAATATTTTATTTTTGGGAAATTTAGGAAATCCTAACTCATGCCAAAAGCCACGTGTTCGTCATCACCAAAGTTGCCTCTGGAACTTGGGTACGAGAGGGGAAGGTCTTGAAATGAGCACCCCCGCTCGCACGATCAAAGATTGGCCTCTACTATCATGATTGATGTTTTATAAACCTCATGTGTTCTTATTCCGGTTATTTAGCTAACTTTACTATGTAACACACACAAGCAAGTATAGACTAGTCACAAGACTTGGAACGAATTCAACTCATGTTTGTTTGAAAATGGTTTGAATTTGCCACCCTCAAGTGGGATAAAACGCGGATTTCCCACGTCAAGTGGGCTTAAAACATGATTTGCCACTTCTCAAAGTGGGCTTAAAACTCACATTCATCGAATTGTTCCAATTCAAGCAACAAAACCTTCATCCACAGGCATTCATGCAATTTAGCATATAAGCACATAGCCTCATGGCAAGCATGCTAAACATGGCAACACTCACACTCATGCAAGTATGCTAAAGCATAAAACTTACAGTGTACTCCAAGCCAAAACAAAAACTAGTTAGAAATATGCATGATCCTAACTATATAAAATGCCTAATGCAACACATGCAATAATGCAATTAATAGGCTCGGCTACCTAATCATGGCATATGAATGCAACAGTTTGATAACATGCTTTGAAACACGTATTCAAAGAAGTCTATTGAAATAACGATACAG
This sequence comes from Camellia japonica, assembly GCA_030407325.1. NCBI lineage: Eukaryota > Viridiplantae > Streptophyta > Magnoliopsida > Ericales > Theaceae > Camellia > Camellia japonica. The sequence continues at coordinate 57,110,251 of JAPPVO010000019.1, read as the reverse complement.
TTTGAATGATGCGTCGAGCCTCGGTGCATGCAAGACAAATGAATAGATGCAAACATGCAAGCATAAGGTATGCTAATCGAAACATGTCCCTAATCTAACCATCAAAAGCGGATAAATAAAAGGGAGAAAGAAGTGGGGTTGGAAGACATGCACACACGCACACACACTTATTACAATATTGCGCCCTCTTGGAGGAGAGTCCGAATAAATAAACTAAGCTACACTAAGCTAAGCTAATTATTACAAAACGAACTAATTAACTATTCTAGCTAATTAATTACAACAATTGAAATAAATTAACTAACTATTCTAAGCTAGCTAAAATATTACAAACCAAATTAAACTTATTAATTACAACACTTGAATTGAACAATTAACTACGCTAACTAACTAGAGCAATTTAAATAAAGCAAGTAAATGGCCTCGGAGGCGAGGGAGATATGCATGCTCAGTTGGCTTCTTCCAAAAAATCCATTGCATTGCCATTGGTTGCCTCTGTTTGCACTTGCTATGATCTCTGAATATCGTACCAATTTCCAGAATGCCTCTGCTCCAACACAGGAACACATTTGCACAAAAATTGACTGGTGGCCGGTCGGCCACAAAAAGTGGCTGTCGGCCACCTTAACTGGCCGGTCGGCTACTTCAGGTGGCCGGTCAGCCACCCCTTTTTCCAAACTTCTGTTTTTGCTACAACAGAGAGCAACAGTGGCAAAGCAATGCAATTTTCAAGAAATGTGTGTACTGCCACCCTTCTTATCATTTCTCAAGCCACCAATCAAGCATTTTCAATGCATGATGGCCAAAGTGTCAAGCTTGTACATGCTTAATGAATGCACAAATAAGACTTAAAGAACCACCACCCTATCATGCATGATCAAGAGTGACGACGACCAAGAAACGTGACACGTTTCATCATTTTGGGTATGAAACGTCCCACATTTCTTGTGTTTGGATTAACGTCCGATCCAAATACATGCAATGCAACACAACATGCTTAACTTGCTCAAGTTTTACTTGTCATGTTTTGTTTACACATTTTACATCACCGAATCATTCTTTAACTAGTTAAGTCCAAGGTGAGTGTCCTCTAATGAGAAAGGGGTCAACCAAAGGATGACTTAAGACGTGAGAGAGATCATGCCGTTGGTTAGCAGAAACCCTCAAAAGAGGATTAAAACCATTGAGCACAATCTCTATCTCAAGCTTAAACACAACCTTAAGGTTAACCAACCCTCAAAACAAATGGAAAAGTGAAGAAATGAGGGAGGTTGCAGATATTTCAGTGCTGAAATGGCATGAAAAATGATACTATAACATGCAAGCAACTCATGCACAACATGTTCAAAAGCCAAAAACACTAAACTAGTGAAGAGCACTACACTAGAGGCATGCAATACCAAGCTCAACTGACCAAACCAGCTCAAAACATGCCAAAACAGCGGCTAAAACATGCTGAGATTGAAGCATAAAAGATTAGAAAAACATGCTCACATGTTAGCTTGCAAACAAGTCTCAAAACACAACTCTCAAAAGCAATGAAAGAGTGGAATAAATGAGTATGTGACAGAGCTATAAACACTGAAATTACATGTTAATTGACACTACAACATGAAATCATCTCAAGCAAAACATGTTTAGAGGCCTAAAACGCTAAACTAGTGAAGGCATTTGCACTATAACTATACAAAACATGGTTCATATGATCAAAGTAGCCCAAAACAGAGCTAAATCATGCCAAATTAGAGCCTAAAACATGCCTAAATTAAGCTAGGTTACGCCATACAAACATCCTACCATAGAATGCTAACTAGGCATAGAAGTGAGACACAAGGAGGGGAGGCTACCCCGTCCATTTTTTGGACTTCAAAACATAGTTTTTACCACTGAAATAACTTTGAATTTCAGTGGTTTGAAGGGCCAAAAGGTTTGATTTGAATATGCTAAAAGATGATGCAAGAAGCTTCACAATTAGGCAACAAGAAGGGTAGACAACCCTTTTGCACAAAATGATCTCAAACCAACATGTTAAGAAACAAAAATCAGAGTTTTTTTGTTGAAAATCAGGCCAAAAATAGTATAAAAAGATGGCAATTCAAGCAACTAAAACAAAGCTTACAAGGTAACTCTTATACCTCTTGAAGCACAACACTAAACAGGTTCGAATTCCAGCTCAAACCAACCTTAAGAGCTCAAACTAGGCCTCAAAGAACCTCAGCTCCAAGATGAGGATGTTTGGTTAAGGGTCTCTTTGTAAAAGTGTAGAGAATTCCCACTTTCAAGCACAAAATAGGAGAGAGAGAGAGAGAGAGAGAGAGAGAGAGAGAGAGGAAATTTACTCGCAAAATATCCAACCTCCTCAAGTGGGGGAGAGACCCCCCATTATATTGAAATCCAAGCCAAAGGCTTCCATTCATCCCTTTATACACGTGTATGAAGATGGCATTCAGTGATCAACAGCTGGCACAACTGGCAAAGAAAATATCTGAAAAAGGAGAAAAATGGCCGTCGGCCACCTCACCTAGCTGACCGACCACTTCAAGTGGCCGACAAGGCTAAAAAGTGGCCGACAAGGCCCTTCCCCCCTCCAAGCAAGAGGCACCGGGGTTTGGTCCAAAAACAAGCACAAAACAAAGAGGGTTTAGAGGCTCAAAGACAAGGTGTTCCGCCGAGAACTTTGGGCACTCAAAATGAGCACAAACAAGCACAATCATCGAGTGCACAAACGATGACATCTAAGTTTTGAGGTCGGTCAAAAATGGGATGTCTATAGTTCCCCGCTTTGACATAACTCGGAAGTCATGAAATGACGGGAGTGAATGTCAAAGCCCAGAGACGACCCATTTTTGACAAGGTCGAAGACTTAGACAAACAAGCAATCAAAACAAAGAACGGTTACGCCCATAGGCTGCCTACGTATCCCTTTGCAAGGAATCAAACCAACGTAGTTCTGGGGCAAGATGCAAATGATATGCACGATGCAGAACAGAACTTATGATCATGCAATAAGGGCTGTAATGAAACATCTAGATGCAAATGTTGTGCAAAGAAATGCTACAGCAAACTCGTACATAAGCAAGTAAACATGAACCAAATCACATTTCATGTAGAAAGGATGTAAGAAAATTATGCAAGCTTAATTGTGCATTACGCAGGAAAGGTAAAGAACCACAACCGTCAGGCGAACCCGAGGCGGCAAACAAGATCCCAACGCATGGCACACGCGAGGAAAGAAGTGGTGATAACAAGTGAAACACATCCAACCATTATGCCTTCAAAGCAAAGAGCGTATAAGCATTGGAATCCATCCAGATGCATTTAACCAAAGCATCCTAATGCGCAAAAGAGAGCGGTGGAAACACCGGAGGGTGGTATAAGCATCAGAGCACGTTCCAATGTTTCTAATCAAAACAGAGTGGTATAAGCGTCGAAATACGTTCCAAACGCTTTTAACCAAGGAAGTGGTATAAACATTGGGCACACGTCCCAATGTTTCTAACCAAAGAGGTGGTATAAGCATCGGAATACATTCCAAACGCTTCTTACTGAAGGAAGTGGTATAAACATCGGGCACACGTCCTAATGTTTCTAACCAAAAGAGGTGGTATAAGCATCAGAATACGTTCCAAACGCTTCTAACCGAAGGAAGTGGTATAAACATCGGGCACATGTCCCAACGTTTCTAACCAAAAGGGCAGTATAAGCGTCAGAATACGTTCCAAAAGCTTCTAACCGAAGGACGTGGTATAAACATCGGGCACATGTCCCAATGTTTCTAACCAAAGAGGCGGTATAAGCGTCGGAATACGTTCCAAATGCTTCTAACCGAAGGAAGTGGTATAAACACTAGGCGTACTCGAGTATTTCTAACCAAAAAGGGGTTCCAAGGACATGAATGATCTTACCTGGAATTCCTCTGAATGAACCATACATGCAATATCGTCTGGTTGCACCAGCTTTGAATGAACCGTACATACAATATCGTCAGGTTGCACCAGCTTTGAATGAACCGTACATACAATATCGTGCCTGCACAAGAAAGAAACTTAACAGATACAACAAGATAGGAATGCATGTTCTATGCAAGACGAATAACCATAACACAACACTTAGAGAGGCATGCTTCATGCACATCATGCAAGGAACAAAACAGAACCATATTCTATGGAACGAGAAATGTAGCATGTTCTATGCAACACCAAATGCATGTTCAATGCAACAGGTACACACATTTTCTATGTGAATGTAAGGGCATGTACAATGCAATACAATGTAGCATGTATATTCTATGCAAACATAAGAACATGTGTAGTGCAATGCAACGTAGCATACACATTCTGTGCACAATAATCAATGCAACATCAATAGCATGTTCGATGCAAAACACTGAATAAAGAAATGCACGTCTTAACAAGACTGTTTCAGTTGTAACCTTTGATTTACCTCTCGGAGGAGTTACAATGTATTTCAAAAGGATACACCTCATTCGTGCCGGCTGACGATGAGTCATGCATCGAAGACATGAGTTGAAACTTCCGTAGAGACACTTTGAGCCGAAAAGTGAACCTTTCTTGCACTTTCTCGAGAGATAAGGACACAAAACAACATAAAAACACACAGGGAGAACACTAAACCCCTCCTGGCCACCCTGAAGCCATGTCGGCCACCTGAAAATTCTGTCGGCCACAAAAACTGGCCGGTCGGCCAGTTATGATAATTCTGGGCTATTTTCGGTCTTTTGCATGGAGATTTTAAAAACACATTCCCAAATCTCATTTCCTCACACCCACAGTGCCGAAATTGTCTCTTCTTCATCCCTAGACACTTTTTCCTCTTAGACCCGTGTTTTACACGCGTTTTCTAACACCCCTCGTGAAGTTGATTCTCTAAAACCTTTGGATTTCCTCCATTTTGAATCGATTAAAATTTGTTTTCGGAGCTTTTTCCTCCATTTTCACCACTTGAGGTTTGTTTCCCTCAAGTTTGTCTTGAGTTTGACGCCTTTTCTCGGGCTTTGACTTTTTTTCTCACTTTCTCTCTCCGAGAGTTGACTTTTGGCATTTTCCGCCTATTTTGCTCATTTTCGCCTACTTTCTCACCTTCTTTCCAGATGGAAGATGACGTTCCACATGATGGGGGTTCTCTGGGGATGGAGGGAGAGCCTGAGTACATACCGTTGCCGCCTAGAGTGTGACCTTTCGATCCGGAGAGGTACCGCCCCAAGGCGCATGCATTACCACCCAGTACAGTCCGTCACTTCAGCGGGTTTGCATGACGCGCACCAGTAGATCTCCTGCTACGAGAGCCAGAGTCTCATCTGTCACACGGTGCCTCGAGGTATGTACTACATTCTTACATTTCTGCGATGTACTTTACATTTTTTGCATAGCTTGCACTTTTGCACTGTATTTCATTTGCTCATTCTGGACGCACTCACACACTGTATTCCTTCTGCTCATTTCGAACACATTCACACACTGTATTTATGCTCATTTTGTACACAGGTAGACTCCCGTTTTACCAGAGGATATGGGTCTACCGCAGCGAGGGAGTGGTATATGGACCTCCCTGATAGTGTCCAGCAGATTATCGATGAGGTGGGGTTTGGTTTGTTTTGTATGGGGCTGTCGCACCTCATGGCGAGCAGGACCCTCTTAGGTGCACTGGTAGAGAGATAGTGTGATACCACCAACTTTTTTCATTTCTCTACCACCGCGGATATAACGATGTCCCCATATGATTTTGCTATGTAGACGGGCCTTGAGGTGGGAGGCCGGCCGATCCCATACGACTCCGATATGGGTGAGTGGGAGGCCACTTGAACCTATTTGTTGGGAGCACACCCGCCTATCTTCCGATCAGGGATGGTCTGATACACCTGGTTCGTGGACCACTACAGGGGGACAGACCCAGCGACTGCAGAGGGGATTGAGCAGTATGCCCGAGGTTTTCTGATGTTCCTCTTTGGCACTACCTTGTTTGCAGATAGGGCGAACACAGTCGGGCTATATCTTTTGAGTGCCTTAGTGGACCTATCTCAGGTTCAGCATTATGATTGGGGCGGCGCCGACCTCGCTATGCTATACTGCTACATGAGCTCGACCTCCCGCGGGAGCAGGAATAGAGTTGGCTGCTATTGGAGAGCCTGAGAGGTATGCTTTACTTTTCTGCTTTACATTTTCTACCATGCTTTCTGCTTTGCACTTTCTGTACACTGCACACTGTACACACAAAGTCAAATCTCTGCTCTACACTTGTACTTTCTATACATTGTACTGCACACTTTGCTTTCTGTATTTTATGTATTATGTATTCTATGCATTCTGCATTTTCTGGACATTGCACATATACTCTATTTTCCACATTATCTGTTCTTATCTATATTCTCACTGCCACCCTCTTGCTCTTCACAGCTATGGGTATACGCCTATTTCCCAACGCTTGCTCCTGAGCCGAAGGTCGAGACACCTTTTGAGGTGCCATACTCGCATCGATACGACAGTCGGTGCCAACCGAGGACTTGGGAGACCCTCTCATTCCTTCGCCGGTATTTCGACACAGTGAGGACGGTAGAGGTAACTCAAAACTCACAGTTCTTTCTGCTTTTAGCTCCAATTCATTTTACATATCTAATGGCAATTTAATAATCTATGCACTTGCTGTCTGCAGGTCACCTAGCAGTCTTGGGCGACGATTCTAGAGAGTGCCAGATTTTAGTTCGTCGGAGCTTGGGGTGCTTCCCAGTATCGGCTCCTGCTTGAGGGGCCAGTAGGCCGAGCCTGGTTGCTTGGCGAGCGCTTCATGCGCCAGACGCTGGGTTTGCCACTACAGTCGGTTCCCTTACCGCCTCCGTCTTCTATGCGAGCCACAGAGAGTCTCTTTCCTTAGGAGATCACTGACTTCATGCGGGGTGGAGATACAGACCTCTTCATTGGGGAGGGGGACTATACAACTTATCTCCAGACGTACCTCATGCCTCCGTTGACAGGTGTTCATGCTCACACGGGAGGGCAACTAACATCCCTTCGTCGAGCAGGGCCCAAGCAGCAGATGCCCCTTCGACGAGCAGGGCCTAAGCAGTAGATGCCCCTTCGACGAGCAGGGCCGGGCACCGAGGGGTGTGGCTAGAGGGATACCCCCTATTAGGCAGAGTTTTGGATGGCCAGACCTTCTAATCGAGCTGACGGGTTGGCGGTATTCTGGAGAGCCTTATCAGATCCCGATTGAGCCTCCGTTGCCTGGTCACAGATATGTCAGGACACCCGATTCACCACCAGTATGCATTACAGCTTTCATTTATCACTCAAATACTCAGACATTCATTTATTCACTGATCATTTCAACTTGCATTTGCAGCCCTCCACCAGATATGTCGAGGGATTACTCGAGGTGTTGGCCTCATTCGAGGGCATGATCTTGAGGAGAGAGACGATGCTTAACTCCCACGACATTCAGGTAATTTTTCAGCTTTCTTACATTTCTGTTATCATATTTCTATTGATATACTGAAACTGACATCTCAACTGAACATTTTCCCACACTGCATTGATACATTGCATGTATAGATCACATCTGACACATTGCATTCACATACTGTATCCGACTTCTACATGTACTCACCATGCACACCATACTTGCATCTGATACTCATACTATGGCTGATATATTCAAACTGCCTTTTCAGGTCACACCTTTACAGACAGGACCCTCAGAGCCTTCTCCAGCAGCAGGGAGAGAGATTCCGGCACACGGCCGAGGGAGACGTCGGGAGCCTGTCATGCGTGATGACGACGATGAGACCAGTGAGGATGAGGAGCTAGTGAGTCCCCAGTCAGAGTCATCTGAGGGTGGAGACGACGACATTGGCTCGGGTTCTGAGGGTGGTGACGATGCTGAGGACGGCTCTGAGCAGCTCTGGCTCAGGTTCAAGCTCTGGCTCAGGCTCAGATTCAGACAGTGGCGCCGATGGCGATAGCTCCGAGTCCATGCCTAGGAGGAGGATGAAAAGGACCTCTCGATCTTGAGATGGGTGGCACTGATTTAGATGGTTTTTGCTTTGTTTCTTTTTACTAGTAGTGTTAGCACATTGTACAGCCTTAGGCAGTTTTATTTTCTTTAAAAACTTGTACTTTTTGTAAAAAGAAACCATGATTAGAATGAAAACAGCTTTTTTTGATGAAAACGTGTTGCATTTCACATTCTGAGCATCGCATTGCACCATTTTACACAAACGAGATTTGATGGAAATTGAATATTGTACATTGTCTTGACAATTGCTTAGTCAGGTAGTGAACCGACCAAGACATAACAAACAAAGTAAAATAATTTAACGGACAATGCAACAACTCAACAAACAACAACTCGATAAATGAAACAAATATAACTCGATAAGCAACAACAAAACAACTCGATAAACAAATTGCGACAACTCGATAAACAAATTGAAACAAACTTGAGAACGACTCAACAAGACCGCAGTAGAATGCATCCAGCGTAGAACAAAACATAGGTTTTCAGCATTCTCAACATACAGAGAGACCAAGGCAATTCTGCTGGAGACAGACAGTGGTTGTCGACCACTTGGTGGTGATTGTCGGCCACTAAAGTGGCCGGTCAACCAGTGATGCAGAGAATCTCCAAATTGCTGCCACCTGTCTTCCACTCAGTGCCTTATCTTCTACAAAAGTTAGGACTTCGTAGTTTCTTCATTCTAGCTCTGTTCTTGCTTCAAATGGAGCCATTCTTCATTGAAAAACTCTCATCTTGGATTGCAACTTTAGATGGCTCAGAAAAAGTGAATTTCCAGGATTTCGGGATAAATGCACTATTCCCGCTAAGTCGTACTCCGCTGTGTTTTCCGTTCCTTCATGCTGCAGCTAGATGTTGGAACCTGGTTACACGTGTTTTTAGCTTTAGGGGACAAGAGATATGTCCCACAATCGAAGAATTCCAAGCTTTGATGGAATCCCAGCGTAATGAGGAGATTTTGCCCCAGTCTCATTTTGGCCACATCCAAGCTTTAGGATGGATGTATGGGCTCACTTTACACGATGCTCGATCTTTAGTTCACCATGGAGAGTTGGATATCCCCAACCTCATTCACCGATTAACTGACGCCAGCAACCGTGGCGACTGTCTTTGGCAAAGTTTTCGATAGCATGCCCTTTGCTTGCGTATGTTGGCTCATTTTCTTCTTGCCCCTGGCTTCGGAGGGTCTAGCATTCGCTTTATCGAAGTTGCCCAAGGCTTGAAAGAGGGCAAGAGCTGCATTGGCTTGGCACTGGTCGAGACTTTGATGAGCTTGGATGCTTTCCATCGCCGGGAGACGACCAAGTTCGCAGGAAGTCTACTACTCTTGCAGGTAATGTTTCCCACCCTTCTCACATGTGTTTCTCACATCACTCGGCCCTCAGGCTCTGTTTTTCTCTTAATACCCCTTTCTAACTTTTTCTCTCCACGTACACCTCTCTATTCTTTAATCTCTCTTATTTTTCATCCCTCCCCAGATATGGCTCCTAGACAGGTTGAAAGTAGTGGATGCTTGCCCTGCGTATTCAGCGAGTGGCTATTTCTTTCGCCAATGGCTAGTTGATTTCTCGAACAAGAGGTGGTGGTGCCATTGGATGTGCAACTGGTCTGCTGTTGACATTACTTGGCGTTGCCCCCGGTTTGATTTGCCTGAGATGAGCTACAGCATGTCTTGACAACCTGGCATTCAATTGATTGGCTTGACACACTGTGTCTTCTACTTTCCATTTCGGTTCCGGCGTCAGTTTGGACAGGACCAGACTTGCCCAGAAGAGGGGATAGAGTACCTAGCTTCATTTTTGATCCGAGGCTCACACCTAGCTCGATATTCCACTGGATGGAGGACAAGAGAGCTTCTGGCCCCCACTCCCAATTTCAGTTGCGCCCTTTCTGGCGAATGCATAGCTTGGCTTGAAAATGAGGCACAAACCAGGCCTACTTTAGCATCTGAAGCTTCCACAAGCTCTGGGAGGGGAGGCAGGAACACCTGACTCAATTATGCCCCAAGTTTATTGCTTTAATCTGTACTTTCAAGTTTTCCTTTTGAATGTAATAAAAAAGCAACTTCAATTTGTATCGAGAGTTAGAGAACTCTGTATTGAAATCAATGAAATTGAAGGTTGTGGGTACTAAAAATTTTCCTTCTGGTCCAAAAATGGTCTAAGTTGTAAAAACATTAATTTGAACAAAATCAACTTTTATTAAAACTTTTCAAAACCATTTTTGATAAGGATCACAACTGGACACACTCGGAATCTATCTTTGAGATGTACAACCCTGAATCCAATAATTGGAAAGTTGCCCCTTGTCTGAATAGCACTTCATTGCACTGGAGATCACAGCCGAACTCTTGGACGCAGAAAAGACAAAGATGACCAGAACAATCTCATGGACACAACTGATTTGGAAGTGTTTATGGCTCGACTTCAGAATGAAGTTGTCTACATATCTTGAAGATGGGAATCAAGCCTTACGTAGTTCAGTTCGGGTTCACTCAGGTATTAACACTCTCCTTTTGCACTCTAACTTTTGCCAAGGCTGCCCTTTCTGGGTTTTCAACCTTGCGAGCTCAGTTTTTCTTTTTTCTGATTTTTTTGTGCTCTAACTTTTACCTAGGTCGCCCTTTCGGGTTTTCGGCCTAGCGAGCCACTCAGGGGTAGTATTTCTTCAACTTGTCCATGTTGATTGGTTGGGAGAATTCGAGGCCATCTAAATCCATAAGAATGACAGCTCCACCCGACCAAATAGATTTGATGATGTAAGGACCAGTCCAATTAGGTCTGAACTTGCCCTTAGGGTCATGGATGGGAGCTCAGTCGTCTTTGAGCACCAAATACCCTTCTTTCAGATTCCTGGACTTAACTTTCTTGTTGAAAGCCCTGGCAATCCTGCGTTGATAACTTTGGACGTGGTACAGTGCTTTCAGCCTCCTCTCGTCGAACAACATTAGTTCCTCAAACCTGCTCTGCTGCCAATCTGCTTCTGCTATCTGGCACTCAGCCATGACTTGCAGCAATGGAACCTCAACTTCAATCGGTAGAACAACTTCCATGCCATAAACCAGAGAATATGGAGTTGCCCCAGTAGATGTTCGAATTGATGTTCTGTAGCCCCAAAGAGCAAATGGTAGCTTATCTGGCCAGTCCCTGTAGGTTTCCACCATCTTCTGTAGAATGTGCTTGATGTTCTTGTTGGCGGCCTCAACAGCTCCGTTGGTTTGCGGCCGATATGTGGATGACTTATGAAAAGCCACGTTGTATTTCTCCAACAAGTTGATCGCCTCTTTCTTGAAGTGGGAACCATTGTCCAAAATGATCTCATTTGGAACCCCATAACGACAGATGATATTATTCCTAATGAACTTGGCTACGTGTGACGCTTTCAACACTGCGTAGGATTGGGCCTCGACCCACTTTGTAAAGTAGTCTATTGCCACCATGATGTACTCATGCCCGTTTGACCCCTTCGGAGTAACTGCCCGAATAACATCAATTCTCCAGACTGAAAACGACCATGGTGAAGTCATGTTGTACAGCTTCGACGACGGCATGTTCATGCGATTTGTATGGATCTGGCATTTGTGGCATCGCCGAACAAAACCAATATAAGCCGCCTCCATGGTTGACCATTGGTAACCCTGCCTAAGAATCTTCTGAGTTAGCATCACTCCGGTCATGTGCGCTCCGCACTCTCCTCCGTGGATGGCCTCCATTAGGAGCTTCGATTCTTCTGCATCAACACACAACTTATACATTCCCAGATGGCCCCGTTTGTACAATTTACCCCCGCAGATGATAAACTGAGTAGCTGTAGACCACCCCGAACTCGCTCTGTGCGGCTCCCTTTCGGAGAGGGCACGAATTGGGTTCATAGTTACTGCAGTTCGGACTCTTGTCACGGTTCTGAATCTAATCTCACAAAGTGCAATGTAAGACTGATAAATCACCAAAGAGTCCAAATTTGGCAAATCGTTTTGGAAAATCGATTTTAATCAAAAAGCGCCAAACATGGACTGCTTTGCCAGATTTCAGAGTCGCCACCTAAATATTTTCTTTTGGAAAATTTAGGAAACCCTGACTCGTGCCTAAGGCCACGTGTCCGTCATCACCAAAGTTGCCTTGGCTCGGGAACTTGGGTACGAGAGGGGAAGGTCCTGAAATGAGCACCCCCGCTCACCCGATCAAAGATCGGCCTCTACTAACATGATATGTTGTTTGATAAACACATGCGTTCTTATTCTGGTTTATTGGCTAACTTACTATGTGATGCGCGCAACATACAAGTATAAACTAAATCACTCAATTTGGAACAAAACATCTCATGTTTGATTTTGGAAAATGGTTTGAAGTTGCTACCCTCAAGTAGGCTAAAGTGCGGATTTGCCACCCTCAAGTGGGCTTAAAACATGATTTGCCACAAACAAGTGGGCTTAAAACGCACATTTTGATGAATTGTTCCAATTCAAGTAATGAAGCCTTCATCTATAGGCATTCATGCAGTTAATCACTTAAGTACATAGCCTCATGGCAAGCATGCTATTATGGCAGTCACTTACACACATGCAAGGATGCTAAAGCAGAAACACTTATAGTGTACTCCGAGCCAAAACAAAAAACTAGTTAGTAATCAATGCATGATCCTAGCTATGTCAAAAATGTCTAATGCAACGCATGCAAAAATGCAACTAAAGTAGGCTTGACTATCTAAGATGGCATATGAATGCGACACTCAATAACATGCTTTGAAACACGTATTCAAGTAAGTGTATTGAAATACAATGCAGTTTGTATGATGCGCCGAGCCCGGTGCATGCAAGACAAATGAATGGATGCACTCATGCAAGCATAAAGTATGCTAATTGAAATATGTCCTAAACTAACCATCGAAAGCGGTAAGTAAAAGGGAGAAAAAAGTAGGGGTTGGAAGACATGCACACACATACGCACCCTTATTACAACAATATGCCCTCTCGCAGGAGGGTCCGAATGAAATGAAAGCTAACTAGCTACGCTAATTAAGCTAACTATTACAAATTACTACATAGATCTATTAGCTAAGCACGTTAACTAATTAAGTATAGAACCAATGAATTAACTAGCTAAGCAAAGCAGTTAAAAGGCCTTGAGGGCGAGGGATGCATGCATGCTCGGTCGCGTCCTCCCGGAAATCCACCTCCTTGCCTCAAGATGGCTCTTTTTACACACCTTTAGACCTCTGAAAATTGTGCCAACTTCTACGTTGATTCTGACCCATCTCAGGAACATGCTGAGGGATGATCGGCCAGAGATGGTGGCCATCGGCCAGTAATGATGGCCGGTCGGCTACTCTAGTGGCCGGTCGGTCACTGATTCCCTAAATTTCCTCCTTTTGCTGCAGTAGAGCACAAACAGAGGCATGGCAGTGTATTTGTAAGGAAATGTGTGTACCACCACACTCCTTATCATATCTCAAGCTCAAAGGAGTGTGGTACTCGACTCTCGGACCACCAACCAAGCATCACAATGCACGATGGCCGAGAAGCCAAATTTGTACAAGTTGATGAATGCATAAACAAGACTCGATAACCTCCACCCTATCATGCATGATCAAGGGTGTCGGTGACCTAAGGAATGAGGTACGTTTCATCACTTTGAGTATGAAACATCCCTCGTTCCTCGTATTTGGATTAACGTCCGATCCAAACACATGCAATGCAACACGCATGCAAACAACATGTTTATCTATCAATGCTAGAGTGGCATGCACAAAGCTCTATCATGTAAGCAATGCATGCAAGGCATGTTTAGAAGCTAAGGCAACAAGGCTAGTGAAGTGTATTACACATGAAGCATGCACTACAATGCTCAAATGGTCAAACCTACCTCATGCCACAACAATGGTACAATCATGCTAGAAATGAAGCACCAAAAGCTACAACAACATGCTCATGCATTGGCTCGCAAGCCAGACATTAAACACAACTCTCAAACACAATGAAGAAGTGATAACTAAGAGAGTATGGCAGAGATGTAGGCATTGAAATCATATGCCAAATGATGACATATCATGCAAACAACACAAGTATGGCATGCTAGAGGACTCAAGCATTAAAGCTAGTGAGGTACACAACACTAGGACTATGCAATACTATGCACAAACAACCAAACCAACCCAAAACAGAGCTATATCATGGCAAAATAAGGCCTAAAACATGCTAAGATGGAGCCTCAAGAGGGTAGAAAAACATGCCAAAGTGTTAAGCCAACAACACATGCAAACAAAGCACAAAAGGGGGGGGGGGACCACCCCCATCCATTTTGGGTCTCAAAACCCACTTTCCACCACTAAAATTCCTCTGGAATTCAGTGGTGAAAAGGCTAAACAAAGGTGATCTCAAAGGCCTTAAAGGATGGCACCAAGCCTAAGCAAATAAGGCATAAAAGAGGGTAGAACACCCTCAACACCAAAGAGGCCTCAAACAACCATTCTAAGCACTTAAAAATAGAACTTTTTGTAGTTGCAAGTTAGGCCTAAAAGAGCATGCAAGGATGGCCAAAAACTTAAGCAAAACAAAGCTTAAAGAGGGTAACTACTCACCCTTGAAGAACCACAGCAAAACAACAACTTCTGAGGCAAAAACCAGCTAAAACCACTCAAATAAGGCTTCCAAGTACCTCAACAACAAGATGAAGGTGTTTGAGTAGGTGTTTGTGTACAAAAGTACGAAGAAACAACACTTTAAGGCACAAATATGGAGAGAGATGGAGAATTCTAGAGAGAGAGTAGATAGTTTTGCTCTTCAAAATTCTGAACCTCTGGAAGGTGAGAGGAGCCTCCCCTTATATAGAATTACAAGCCTCAAGCTTGTTTGACAAGCTAGAAGCTTGTTACAATCCCTCCATACACGTATGGAGGATGCCTTCTGTGCCCAACAACTGGCACAGCTGGCACCAAAAATATCTGCAAAAGCAAAAAAAAGGGCGTCGGCTAAAAATTATGGCCGACCGGCCATTAGCGAGGCCGACAGGCCACCACTGATGGCCGATGGAAAAAGGGCTGGCCGATGGGCAAGAGGCCTGGCCGGTGGGTTGCAGGGCTGGCCAGCAGGCCACCCTCTTCCCCCAGAAGCAATGCTACAAGTCCCTGGTGCACAACCAAGCACAAAACAGACAAGTCGATAGGTCTGAAGGCAAGGCACTCTGCCAAGAACTTCAGGCACTCAAAACGAACATGAGTATGGATGATCATCGAGTGTTCAAACGATGACGTCCAATTCTTGAGGACGGTCAAAAATGGGGTGTCTACAGTCGCCCCTCTTTAACAGAACTCAAAAGTCATGAGATGACGGGAGTGAATGTCAAAGCCCAGAGACGACCCATTTTTGACAAGGCCGAAGACTTAGACAAACATACAAAATAACAATACAGAGATGCGCCCATGGGCTGGGGAAAAATGCAAATGACATGCACAATGCAGAACATAACTTATGATTATGCAAAGAGGGCTGTAAAGAAATATCATGCAAATGTTATGCAAAGAAATACTATAGTAAACTCGTACATAAGCAAGTAAGTGAACACGCCACGCACAGGAATTACAGACCGAACTACATTTCATGCAGAAACGATGTAAGAAAATTATGCAATCTTCACTGCGCTCACGCAGAAAAGACTAGAAGCGACTATCGGGAACACCCAAAGTCTCAAACGAAACAACTCAAACGCGTATCAAATGCGAAAGGAAAAGGACATCCAAACGCGTATCAAATGCGAGAGGAGAAAGGTGACCAAACGCGTGTCAAACGTGAGAGGAGAAAGATACGTCCAAACAAGTGTCAAACGCGAGAGGAGAAAGGTACGTCCAAACGCGAGAGGAGAAAGGTACGTCCAAATGCATGTCAAACGCCAGAGAGAAAGGTACGTCCAAATGCATGTCAAATCCAAAGAAAGGAGTACGAAGAACGTCCGAACGTCATGTCAAACGCGAGAGAGAAAGGAACGTCCCAACACATGTCAAACGCGAGAGGAGAAAGGCAAGTCCCAACGCATGCCAAACGCGAGAGAAGAAAGGTACGTCTGAACACATGTCAAACGCGAAAGGAGAAAGGTACGTCCAAATGCATGTCAAACGCGAGAGGAGAAAGGTACCTCCAAACGCATGTCAAACACGAGAGGAGAAAGGTACGTCCGAACGCATGTCAAACGCGAGAGGAGAAAGGTATGTCCAAATGCATGTCAAATGCGAGAGGAGAAAGGTACGTCCAAACGCATGTCAAACGCGAGAGGAGAAAGGTACGTCCAAACGCATGTCAAACACGAGAGGAGAAAGGTACGTCCAAACGCATATCAAACACGAGAGGAGAAAGGCACGTCCTAACGCATGTCAAACGCGAGAGGAGAAAGGCACGTCCAAACACATGTCAAACGCGAGAGGAGAAAGGTAACCAAGAGAGTTCGAGGGAACATGAATGATCTCACCCGGAGTTCCTCTGATTGAAACACATACAACATCGTCTGGTTGTGCCAGCTTCAAATGAACCGTACATACAATATCGTGCCTACACAAAAAGAAACTTTGACAGGTACAATATAGTAGAAACACATGTTTAACGTTAGATCAAGATATAATTTCAATACAAGATAAACGCATGCATATATGATGCAAACGAAAAGGTGCATAACAACGCAAGGGAGACGTGCATAACAATGCAAGTGAAAAGTGCATAACAATGAAAATAAAACGGTGCATAACAATGCAAGTGAAAAGGTGCATAACAATGCAAGTAGGACGGTGCATAACAATGCAAGTGGGACGGTGCATAACAATGCAAGTGGAATGTGCATAACAATGCAAGTGAAACGGTGCATAACAATGCAAGTGAAACGGTGCATAACAATGCATGTATTCAAAACACACATTCAATGTAACAACAAAACAATGTATGCCCTATGCGGCAACCGAAGCACGCATGGTAAAAGCCACTCAATGGTAGCTTCCGATTTACCTATCGGAGAGTTACAACATATTAAAAGGATACACCTTGTGCGTGCTGAGCATCACATATTGAAAACACAGTTCGGAGCTTCCGTGGAGGCTATTCAAGCTTGGAAGTGCACTTTCCTTGACCTTTCTTGAGAGACGAGGGCACAAGTCAACAAAACAAACCGCAAAGAAGAACATTGGAGGTCCACCGGCCACTAGGGGAAGCCATCGGCCATCCATCGGCCACCAAAAAAAAACCATCAGCCAAAACATTGGCCGGTCGGCCAATAATGTGGCCGGTCGGCCATAAATGGCAGATTCGGGGCAGTTTGGCCATTTTGCCACGGGTCTTTAAGTATAGGGTTTTCAACCTCATTTCTTCACTTCCTGAAGGCTGAAAAACACTTCCCCTCTCATTCTAAACCATTTTCCCCTTCCGATCCATGCTTTATACACATTTTCAAACATCCCACAAACATTCGATTCGCAAAACCCTCATTGTTCCCAACGTTTTGAACCAATTGAAAAGTGGTTTCGGTGTCTCTTTCTTGGTTTCCATCATTTGGGGTTTGTTTCCCCCGAGTTATCCTCAATTTTCGTGCCCTTTTCCGAGCCTTGACATTTTCTTCCATTTTTTAACCCCTCAGAGTTGACTTTTCATTGTCTTTTGGTATTCTTGCCCATTTTTCACATCTTCAACCATTTTCTCATTCTTCTTGAGATGGCAGGTGACATTCCACATGGTGGGACTCCTCCAGGGATGGAGATGGATCCCGAGTTCGAGCCATTGCCGCTAGGCATTCAGCCATTCGATCCGGAGATGTATGACCCCAAGGTACACGTGCTGCCTCCCGACGGCATCCGTCAGTTTAGGAGATTTGTGCGAGGTGCACCAGAGGACCTCCTGCTATGCGAGCCAGAGTTACACTTATCCCACGGCGCCTCTGAGGTATATTCTTCCTCTTTACTTGCAATGTAGATCACATATCCTGGATAGCCAATATTGCTCTTCATCTGATTAGTCCAAACACACTTGTACATCACATGCCTAGTTCATTATGAGCACATTCATATATGATATTTCTGTCAATTCGAACATATGTACAAACTGCATTTCCATCAATTCTGAACACATGCATACATTGTATTCCGGACACTGCCTTGCATCTGTTTATCTTGGACACAGGGAGATTCTCATGCTTTCTGGGGTTATGGGAACACCATCGCACGAGACTGGTAGATGGAGCTACTCGATGATCTTCGCCACAATCGTCGATGAGGCTGGCTTTGGTGTATTCTGCATGGGACTCTCGCGCCTCACTGCGAGTCGGCCTCTTCTAGGTGCCTTAGTGGAGAGGTGGTAGGACACCACCAATTCCTTCCACCTTTCTACAGTAGGGGAGATGACGATGACTCCCTTCGACTTCTCCATGCTCACCGGCATAGGAGTAGGGGGTAGATCACATATCCTGGATAGCCAATATTGCTCTAGCTCTTGCTCGAGGGTCCGGTCTGTCGGGCATGGTACTTGGGAGAGCGATTCTTGCGACAGAGCCTCGGCTTACCTGAGCAGATAATCCCGATGCCACCTCCCACCTATATAAGGATCACAAAGAGGTACATTGAGCAGGAGATGATCGACTTCACCAAAGGCTGGGATGCCGACTTCTTCAGGCTCGACGACGACTATACCATTTTTATTCTGACATATCTCATGCAGCCTCTGGCCAGTGTTCGTCGGGGTGAGAGAGACAGACCTGGAGCCACAGCAGGAGGAGTGGGAGGATCCAGGCGACTCAGGCCCAGCGTAGGAGAGGTTCCCAGAGGAGACAGAGGGTGGAGTGGCCAGACCTGCCCACTACTATGACATGCCGAGGATGAGCTGGAGAGACTTATCAGATTCCATCGCTCCTCCCCCAGTTGATCATGAGCTCATCGGAGTTCGAGGCTCGACCCCGGTATATGCTATACTTTACATTCTGTACATTCATTCCATTTCAGTTGATATTCCGCAAATTACTAATTACCTCAACCCTTTTGTAGGCTTCCATAAAGTACACCGGGCAGGCTCTAGAGCTGTCGGCTTCTCTGATGGGGATGGTGTAGATGAGCATGGACCTGCTTAGTATTTACGGTATTCCGGTAAGTTCTTTCGGCCTACACTCCAAACTTCTTTGTAATCTGTTCGACACCGATTTGATGCATTCAACCATACTGCATTAATACACTGTAACCACATACTGCTCACAACATTCATACTCTACATTTGATACCATACTCAACTTCGCATATCATAACTGATGCATTTGCCAAATTATTCCTTTCAGGCCCCATTCCAGATACCAGCCACAGCGGGCGCCTCAGTGGGACCTACAATACCTCCCCAAGCAACAGGGGGAGCGGGACGAGGGACTCCGGTGTACAGCTGAAGCAGAGCTAGGCGTGCTCACACCGGGAGTAGTTCACGGGAGCCTGCCCCAAATGATGATGAGTCTAACGAGGATGCAATGAGTCCACAGTCAGAGTCGTCTCAGAATAGAGATGAGGCCAGAGATGGCTCGGGTTCAGACTCAGGTAGCGGAGCTGACGGCGGTAGTTCTAGGCCTTCGTCGAGGAAGAGGACGAGGTGGGCTTCCCGCTCTTGAGGCGATTGGCACCGATTTAGATGTTTTGTTTTTGCTTTATTTTTCTTTTTGCTAGTAATTTTTTGCACATTGTATAGCCTTAGGCAGTTTTCTTTTCTTTAAAACGTGTACTCTTGCAAAAAAAGAAACCATGATGGAATGAAAATAGCTTTTTGATTGAAAAAGTGTTACATTTTACATTCTAAGCATCGCATCGCATCACACAGCATGTAAATGAGATTGAACTTTGTTTGAAAACTACACACTCGAATTGCATTGTCTTAATTAGGTAGTGAACCAACTAACAACTGAAAGAATAAAACAACTCAATAAGCAAAACAAGGACTTGACATGCTAACCAAATATGAATACAACTCGATAAGCAAGACAAGAACTTAACAATCAACGCAAAATACAACTCGATAAACGAAATTGCTACAACTCGATAAACAAATTGAAATAACACAGGTACGACTTCACAAAATCGTCACAAAAAGGCATTCGAAGTGGAACAAGACACAAGTTCTCAACACTTCGAACACATGGACAACTCAGAGAACAAAGGAGGGGCCATCGGCCAAGGTGGGAGGCCATTGGCCACCATAAAGAGCTATCGGCCACAAGAACTAGCCGATCGGCTATAAAGATGGTCGGTCGGCCATAAAATTTGGCCAGTCGGCCATTAATGCAGAAAGTGCCTAGATTGTTGCCACCTGTCTTCCACTCAACACCTTATCTTCTATAAAAGCCCCAACTTCGTAGTTTCTCCATTTTAACTCTGTTTTTGCCCCAAATGGAAGCATTTCTTGCCCAAAAACTCTCCGACTGGATTGCAGCTTTGGATGGCTCGGAAAAGTTAATTTCCGGGTTTTGGAATAAATGCACTATTCACGCTGAGCCACACCCCGCTGCGCTTTCTGTTCCTCCATGCCGTGGCTAGGTGTTGGAATCCGGTAACTCATGTTTTTAGCTTTGGCAGACAAGAGATGTGTCCCACTTTTAAAGATTTCCAAGCCTTGATGGAATCTCATCGAGATGAAGAGATCTTACCCAATTCCTCTTCGGCCACATCCAAGCCGTAGGACAGATGTGTGGGCTAACTTTGCACGACGCTCGGTCTTTGATTCGCGACGGGGAGTTGGACATCCCCAGCTTGATTCATCGGTTTTCTGATGCCGGTGACCGCGACGATTATCACTGGCAGGGTTTTCGGCGATATGCCCTCTGCTTGTGCATGATGTCTCATTTCTTGCTTGCCCCAGGCTTCGGAGGGTCTAGTGTCCGTTTGATTAAGGTTGCCCAAGGTTTAAAAGAAGGCAAGAGTTGCATTGGCATGACACTAGCTGAGACACTGATGGGTTTGGATGCCTTCCATCGCCGGGAGACAACTAGGTTCACGGGGAGTCCACTACTGCTACAGGTAATGTTTCCCACCCCCCCTCACATGTATATTCCTCGCATCACTCGGCCCTCAGGCTCTATTTTTTCTCTCAAAACACTTTTCTCTCTTTTCTCTCCATGTACACCTCTCTATTCTTTAATCTCTTATTTTTCATCCCTTCCCAGATATGGTTGATGGACAAGTTGAGGGTGGTGGACTCATGCCCAGCATATTTAGCTCACGGCTATTTCTTCCAGCAACGTCTAGTTGATGCCCCATATAAGGGATGGTGGTGCGAATGGATGTGCAGTCTGTCCGCTGTCAACATTGCTTGGCGCTGCCCCTGGCTTAACCTGCCGACGATTAGCTACAGCATGTCTCGCCAGCTGGGCATTCCGCTGATTAGCTTGACACACTATGTCTTTTACTTCCCATTCTGATTCCGGTGCCAATTTGGGCATGGTCAGACTTGTCCGGAAGAGGGGATAGAGTACCCTGCTGCATTTCCGGTCCGAGGCGCACAGCTAGCTCGATATGCCACAGCATGGAGGACGAGAGAGCTTCTGGCCTCCGCTCCCACTTTCAGTTGCACCCTCTCTGATGAGTGCATAGCTTGGCTCGATGAAGAGGCGCAGGTTGGGCCTACTTTGGTATCAGAGGCTTCTACGAGCTCTGGGAGGGGGCGCAGGAACACCTGACTTATCAATGCCCCGAGTTTATTGCTTTTTCAATACTTTCAAGTTTTCTTTATGAATGTAATAAAAAAAGCAACTTTAATTTGTATTCAAGAGTAGGAGAACTCTGTACTGAAATCAATGTAATTGAAGGTTGTGGGTACTGAAAATTTTCCGTTTGGTCCAAAAATGGTCTAACTCGTAAAAAGATTAATTTGAGCAAAATCAACTTTTATTAAAACTTTTCCAAACCATTTTTGATATGGATCACAACTGGACACACTTGAGATCTATCACTGAGATGTACAACCCCGAATCCAAACAACTGGAAAGTTGCCCCTAGTCTGAACAGCACTGCACTGGAGATCACAAACGAGCTCTTGAATGCAGAATAGACAAAGATGACCAACATGATCACATGGACAAAGTTGATTTAGAAGTGTTTGTGGTTGGACTTCAGAATGAAGTTGCCTACGTATCCCGAATGATGGGAATCAAGCCTTACGTAGTTCGGTTCAGGTTCACTCATGTATTAACAATCTCTTTTTGCGCTCTAACTTTTGTCAAGGCCGCCCTTTCTGGGTTTTCAACCTTGTGAGCTCAGTTTTTATTATTTCAAATTTTTCATGCTCTAACTTTTGCCTAGGTTGCCCTTTCGGGTTTTCGGCCTAGCGAGCCACTCAGGGATAGTATTTCTTCAACTTGTCTATGTTGATCGGTTGGGAGAACTCAAGGCCATCTAGGTCCATCAGAATGACAACTCCACCCGACCACATTGACTTGATGATGTAGGGACCAGTCCAATTAGGTCTGAACTTGCCCCTAGGGTCGTGAATGGGAGCTCAGTTATCTTTGAGCACTAGATCCCCCTCTTTCAAATTCCTGGACATAACCTTCTTGTTGAAAGCCCTGGCAATTCTTCATTGATAATCCTAGACGTGATACAGTGCTTTCAGCCTTCTTTCATCAAAGAGCATGAGTTCTTCGAACCTGCTTTGCTACCAATCTGCCTTAGCTATCTGGCACTCAGCCAATACCTGTAATGACGGAACCTCAACTTCGATAGGCAAACCTCCGTCCCATAAACCAAGGAATACGGAGTTGCCCTAGTAGAAGTTCGAATTGAAGTCCGGTAGCCCCAAAGAGCAAATGGCAGCTTATCTGGCCAGTCCCTGTAGGTTTCCACAATCTTCTGCAGAATGTGCTTGATGTTCTTGTTGGCGGCCTCAACTGCTCCGTTGGTTTGCGGCCGATATGTAGATGACTTATGGAAAGCCACGTTGTATTTCTCCAACAAGTTGATCACCTCCTTCTTGAAGTGGGAACCATAATCTGAAATAATCTCATTCGAGACCCCATAGCGACAGATGATGTTGTTCCTAATGAACTTAGCAACTTGTGACGCCTTCAACACCGCGTAAGATTAGGCCTCAACCCACTTCGTGAAGTAGTCTATCACTACCAGAATGTGCTCATGCCCATTGGACCCCTTCGGAGTGACTGCCCCAATCACATCAATCCCCTAGACTGAAAACAGCCATGGGGAAGTCATGTTGTACAGCTTCGACAGCGGAATGTTCATGCGGTTTGCATGGATCTGGCATTTGTGGCATTGCCGAACAAAGCCAATACAATCCTCCTCCATGGTTGACCAATAATAACCTTGTCTAAGGATCTTCCGGGCTAGCATCACCCCGCTCATTTGCGCTCCGCACTCTCCTCTGTTGATGGCCTCCATCAGGCGCTTGGATTCTTCAGCATCAACGGATAGCTTATGCATCCCGAGATGACCCCTCTTGTAATGTTTACCCCTGCAGATGATGAACTAAGCAGGCATTCTTCGAATTGCCCTCTTATCTTTGGCATTTGCCCCTGGTGGATATGCCTCCTTTTCCAAGAAGTTCCAGATGTCGTAATACCAGGGGTTTTGATCTTGTACCTCATCTATGGCAGCAATCAGCTCGTAGGCCGGCACGAATTTCTATTCAATGATGATCGGACGCATCCAGACTCCAAAAGGGATGCCTATCATAGAAGATAGAGTTGCTAATGAATCGGCGAACCTATTGTTCTCTTTTAACAGATGAGCGAAGTTTAGTTTTTCAAACCGAGGAATCAGAACGTCCAAGGTCTGGTGATAGATTCTCATCTTTTCTTCTTTAACTTTCCAATCTTCTTTAGCTTGAGATACAACAAGGTTCGAGTCCCCAATGAAATCCAACTATTTTGCCCCCAAGTTCCAGGGCAGCTTGTAGTCCAGCAATACATGCCTCATACTCTGCCTCATTGTTCGACACTTTGAACCGGAGTTTGAATGCTAAAGGTATACGGGAATTGTCGGGTGCTATTAGCAACACCCATATCCCATACTCGTACTGGTTTGACACTCTGTCAAAGTACATCGTCCAAGTCTCTTCTTCGACATGCAGAATGGCCTCATTTGGGAACAGATATTCAACTGCTTCATCTCCCTCCACTGGGTGATCGGCTAGGAACTCCGCTACCGCTCTCCCTTTCACTGACTTACGCGTCATGCACTTCAAATCAAATTCAGAGAGAAGAAGCCACCAACGAGCTAGCCTACCCGTAAGTGCCGGTTTCTCGAAGAGATATTTGATGGATCCAATCTCGAAACCAGTATTACAGAGTGAGCTAATAAGTAGTGCCTCAACTTCCTGGTAGCCCATACCAAGGCTAGACAAGCCTTCTCCAGCGGAGTGTAGCGGGTCTCGTAATCCAACATTTTCTTGCTCAGGTAGTAGATAGCCTTCTCCACTTTGTCCTCAGACTCCTGTGCAAGCATGCAATCCATTGTCATTTCGGTCACTGACAGGTACAGAATCAACGGTTTCCCCGGCTCAGGCGATGACAACACAGGTGGGTTCTGTAGATATTGCTTGATCTGTTCGAAAGCAACTTGGCATCGGTCGTCCCATTGGAACTTCTTTCCTTTCTTGAGGAGACCAAACAATGGTTCTCAAGTCAAGGTTAATTTTGCAATAAACCGTCATATGAATTGCACTTTACCCAGAAAGCCTCGCACCTCATTTTCAGTCCTCGGTGGTGGCATTTCTAAGATGGCCTTGATTTTAGAAGGATTGACCTCGATACCCCTTTGTGTGATTAAGAACCCCAGCATTTTCCTACTGTAACACCAAATGTACATTTATGAGGATTCAGCCGCAACCGATACTCTCTGATCCGTTGGAAGAATTTCTGTAAGGCGGTGTAGTGGCCCTCTCTTTCCTTGGACTTGACAATCATGTCGTCCACGTACACCTCAACCTCTTTATGGATCATATCGTGCAAAATCGTGGTCGCAGCCCGTTGATATGTAGCCCCAGCATTCTTCAACCCAAACGGCATCACCCTATAAAAATAGGTTCCCCACGGGGTAGTGAAAGCAGTCTTGTCCTTGTCTTCGGGTGCCATCAAAATCTGATTGTAGCCTGAAAACCCATCCATGAACGAGAGCAGCGCATGCCCAGCAGTGAAGTCCACTAATTCGTCGATATGCAGCAGAGGAAAGTCATCCTTCGGACTGGCTTTGTTCAAATCCCTGAAGTCCACACATACCCGAATTCTGCTGTCTTTCTTCGGCACTGAAACTATATTGGCCAACCAAGTTGGATACTCAGATACTAACAGGAACCCTACGTCGATCTGCTTGGTGACCTCTTCTTTGATTTTCAGAGCCCAGTCCGGGTGGATCCTTCGGAGCTTCTGCTTAACAGGTCGGGCCTCTGGGTCAAGAGGGATCCGGTGCTGTACAATCTCAGGATTGATTCCAAGCATGTCTTCGTATGACCACACGAAAACATCTTTGAAATCTTTTAATAAAGCGACTAAGCGCTCGCGTTCCTTATAAGACAATGTGGACCCGATCTGGACCAGCCGTGGGTCCTTCTCAGTACCAACATTAATTAAGGTGATTTCATTAACCAAAGGTTTTACAAACCTCTCCTGCTCTTGATTAAGCAAATATTTCAAAATCAGAAGAATTTCTTCCTCGTCGTTTTCATCAAAATTTTCAAAGTCTTGATTAATGCAATAAATTAAAGGCACATAAAAGTACTCGGAAGCCATAGTCGTACCATTCTCATTACTCACATCCAGTCCATCCAATCCTTTGGTTACAACAGACTCAAAGGAAAAAGAAAAAGATGACCTGGATAGGACATTGGCATCCGGGTTATCACCCCTGGGAATACCGGACTCATACTCAGAAGAGCTGGAATCTGATTTCGATTCCACAGACTCGGTGGAATCAGATTCTGGCTCACTACCTGATCTAGAACTGCTCGATAAAAAGCCCTCCCCATACTCCCAGACGAGGGAGGGTGCGATGGATGCATCGAGAATGCCAAAAGATGGGCCCATAGCCGCTTCATTCCCGATCATGGAAACTGAGAAGTTATCCCCCAAACACTCCGGTACGATCTGAGGATTTGAGAGGAGACTGGCCAGCGCTACCCCCATCTCAATTTCTGTGCTCTTGGAATCTTCCTCCTTGCACTGCTCAGCCTCAGCTGGTGGGTCTGTTTGCTCTTCGGCAACTTCATCCCTCGATAATTGCAAGTCAAAGAAGATCTCAAATCTCGGCAAGCGCCGGCTCTCTGCATTTAGCCATGGCTTCGGAAAGCCACAGAATGGGAAATCTTCCACCTCCTTGACAAAGCGTCCGTTCAGGGTTCCCCGGATAGGTCTGTGCATCAACTCATAATGCTTCCTGGCTTGTTTGGCTCTGGTTCTTCCAGCCATTTCTCTCCATTTTCTCACTCAATCCTCTTTGGTAGGCAAATAACCTAGGCCAAAGGAATATGGGTGTGCGGCACTTCGGCTGATGCTGCAACGCCCTTCCGGCCACTTTGCCCTAATCCCATCCCGGGCATGTGTTGAAGCTTGTTCATAAGGTAGACAGACTGTGCACTGACGTATAGCCCCTCATCAACAGCTAGCATATCCTGTACAACCCGGGCCTCAGCTAGGGTGAATCCTGAAAGAAATACATCCTCTGCGCCATGCTCAATCTCCAGAACTGGTGTAGAAATCTCTGGCGGTAGATGTATTGAAGAATTCCCTAAAACAATCGCTACCCCCTTCCCGTGGGGGTACTTCAGCATTTGGTGTAAGGTGGAATAGACGACCTTCACTTGGTGTAGCCACGGTCGCCTGAGGAGTAGATTGAAGGTGGCTGGAACATCTAAGACATGAAACTCAATGTCCTGCTACCTCGAGCCAACCTGAGTCTTAATCCGTACAATCCCCATCACCTCCCAGCTGGTATTATCATAGGCCCATATCACTTGGGCTGTAGGCACGAAATCCGCGGGCTTCAACCCGATAGCATATGCCGTTCTCGACGGACATACATTGATTGCAAACCCCGTGTCAACCAAAACCACCGGTATCCACTTCTCTCTACACTCCACAGAGATGTAGAGTGGTTTGTTGTGATCCGAGCCCTCGGGTGGTAGTTCTTTGTCAGTGAAGGTCAAGGTCGGGGAAACTCCTCCGGGAAAACCAGCCCTACCAACTGCTCAGGAGTTGTATCAATTGAAAGCTTGGCCCTATCCATGGCTGTAAAGACGGCCTATTTGTGAACCCTCGAGGCCATAAGCAGTCCCTAGATAGAGATGTCTGCTTGGATTTTCTTAAGCTGTTTCAGTACAGCCTCCTCCTCTAGCAGTTTTTCCTTTTGCCTCTCTGCTTCTTTATCTTTCCCGGACGCCTCTGGCTGATCCAAATGTGGGGGCTTGAAGTACCGCCCACTCCTGGTCATATGGTCGACCTCCTCAACATACCAGGTGTCATCCAGTTGGTTCTATCCCCAATCTTCGTCAGTATGGGCAAGATGCAAGTCGTCGTCTTCCTACCACATGCCATCGGCAATCGACAAACAGTTGTCTGGCTCCGTTGTAACTGTTTCTGTGCTCACAGCACATTCCATCCCCGCAGGGGCTTTGGCCTTCCTAGCCCTCTCAAGATCCTCGATCTTTTCTTGCTCAAGTCGCTTCAATACAGCCTCCTGTTTAGTGTCTACTGTACTCAAACTGCTGGATCCTGAGCAAAATTCTTCGCACCGGTGCTCTCCGGCGATCCCTCCTGATTCTCTGCCATTCCGGCCACTGCTGATGTTCCTGTTTCTGACGGTCCCTGTTTTGGCTGAGGTTCCTCAACAGCATCCGGCTGGTCACTGAACCACCCCGTATTCTCTGCTGATCCATCCAAGTTAAACCAGTTGATGTTCACATCCCCTGAGTCCTACTCTTCAAAGAACTACATATTTGCGATGTCTTCTTCCAGCTCTGCTAGGTCATCTAGCCCCTGACTAGGTCCATCCTCACAGACCACACTGATTTCTGCACCAGTTGGCAGCTCTACCCTTGGCTTAACCAGATCTGTTGACACAATATAACCACACGGGTTGTATGCTTCCTCGGTAAAACTCCCAGATCCCTCAGGTTCTGAATCAACACTCTCATTTGCCTCCAAAGCCACCACAGTTCTGTCTTCAACAGTCACCACCACTTGCTCGGGTTGGCTTAGGGAGGTGCTCAATATGCACAAGTCTGTGCTATTTGGGATGAACACCTCAGGTTTGGGTAGGTGGGAGGGTGTGATGTATATGCTTGGGTCATATAGAATGGCCGCGGTTTGGATCAGGTTGATGTGTTTGGGTGGAGGAGATTGGTTATGTGGTGGTAGTAGGTTAGTGGTGACATTTGGCTTTTCTGGAGGCGCAATCACCTTATTGTCAATGAGATCCTAAATCTCATGACAAAGTCTGTAGCATGAGTCGGTGTCATGACCGTGTTGTTGGTGAAAGGCACAGTATTTGGCCGGGTTATGGGAAGAAGGAAGTTTGTCTAGTAATGGCCGCGGCTCCAGGGGCTTCAAATGCCCTTTCCTGATTAGAACCGCCAGAGCTTTGGACAGAGGCATGTACAGTGGAGTAAAGGCGCTCTAGCCTCGCGGTGGATATCTGGCTGCTTGTGAACTGGTTCGGGACGCACCGGTGAATGGGGTGGCTATTTTTGGCTTGGTGGTGGTGACCATGCCCACATCGGAAGTTCTGGCAGCTGCAGCTTGGGCTGTTCCTTATCTTGGTCGATCAGACCCTGCTTCATGGCGTCCTCAATCTGTACCCCAAGCTCGTGTAAATCAGTAAAGGTGGGGAGGGGTAAGACGATCATTTTTTGCATCATCTTGGGTTGGAGGTTGCGCACAACCGTCCTTATCTGATCCTTCTCGGGCGGCCGAGTTGTCATCATAGAGGCCTTAGCCCTCCATCGGGTGACAAAGTCAGAAAAGCCTTCCTTCGGCTCTTGCCTGGTCGCTTCAAGATCACGGGTTGTGACCTCAATCTGGTTGTTGTATGAATATTGTACGACGAAGGCCTCTGCTATCTCCTCCCAGCTGCTTTTCACTGAGTCCTCCAGCTTGGGGTACCAAATGGCCACAATACCCGACAGGGTCCGACCGAAGAGTGATAGTTTCTGGAGTCTTGTCAAGCCCATCGGGCGTAAAATATCCGAGAATAGCCTCAGATGAACCATAGGGTCGCCCGAGCCGTCAAAACAATCTATGTGGGGCATCTTGAATCTGTCGGGCAATGTTACCGCCAAATCAGTGTAACCATCCTCTATGTCCAGGATCGAGTTAACTCCCTTGGCCCGTTTAAACAACTTTTCAAACTTACTCATCTTCAGAGTGGTTAGGTCCATCTCAGATTCAAACGGTGTATCTATTGAGAAGGCCAGTGTCTTTGAAGTCTGTGGTAGAACTGGTGGCGGGACTGGCACTGTTGCAGCGTCCGTATCTTCCTGGACGTTTGCAGTATCCCTGAGTGTTGGAACTCTAGGTGGGGGCGGGGTGGATGCGAAGTAGATGCTCCGGCTTGTTGCGGTTGCTGCTGTTGTTGGAGCCTGGCAATCAGTTCTGCCTGTTGGGCTACAATCTCTGCTTGACGCGTGGTAATCTCTGCCTGGTGAGCAGTATCCCGCTGCATGGCCTATATGGTCTCTTGGAGTTGACGCATCATGTCCCCATTTCGACTGTAAAGTGCTGATCTGACTGAACAGGTATGTATTCCCTTTCTGAGGTGGAAGCAGATATCTCAGCCCGACTGCGTATAGGTGAGGTGGATAATGATCGTTGAACCAACGACTGCTATACTGATATTCCCTGCCTAACTGCCCTCCGCCTTGTAACTGGGGGTAATGAAAAGAACACTGCTTGTCCGTCAACTAGATCCTCATATCGATGAAGCCTTCTACCTCTAACCCAGAGTGCTTTAGGGGAAACTGCCTCCTTGGAAGCAATGATGCAATACTACCTTGTAAAAAGATAAATAAAGCATAATAAGGAAACAAAAAGTAGAAAAATGGACAGCATTTCGGCTTAAATAAACACAACACACAGTTGAGAATCACAAGCTGAAAGAACTATTCTCAACACTGATCACTGCCTCAAATCTGATACCCCCAAATACTGATGTCCTCAGACTGATACTCAAACTTACAACTGATACATACAACTTGTAGAGACACACTTTGACAGCACATATCAAGCAAGTAAGAGCCAAAACATCCCTATGTTGGGTTAGGGTTTCCCTGTCCTATTTTGTCAGGAGCTAGGGTTTCACTATGCACGCAACAGTTTCAAACAACCTTCATTCGGGTAAGCAACCTGTCCTAGCTTGGAATGGTCACTATGGTTTCCGATATGCAACTAGGTCGAATGGTCAAAAAGGGTGCCTCGGCAAAAACCAAGGTTTGTGTTCCCATCGTGGCAGAGCCGTAACCGGTCAACCTTATGGTACGCTTTTCCAAGCAAGCCTCCGGCAAACCGTTCAGGAATAGCAGATGGAAAACACTGTGACTTAGGCGCACCTATGCAAATGCAATGCAAAGAAACACATAAGTGCAGACAAAACAACATATCATGAGTTCGAGTCAAGTTCTCATTTCAAGAAAGAAGTGATCGACTTGTTGGAGAAATACAACGCGGCTTTCCATAAGTCATCTACTTACCGGCTGCAAACCAATGGAGCTGTTGAGGCTGTCAACAAGAACATCAAGAATATTTTACAGAAGATGGTTGAGACCTACCGGGACTGGCTAGAAAAATTACCATTTGCACTCTAGGGCTATAGAACTTCAATCCGGACGTCCACAGGGAAAACTCCTTACGTTCTTGTCTAGGAGATGGAAGCTGTCCTGCAAATCGAAATAGAAGTCCTGTCACTGCGAGTTATGGCTGAGTGTCAAATAGCAGAGGCGGACTAGCAACAGAGCAGGTTCGAGGAACTGATGCTATTTGATGAGAGAAGGCTGAAAGCATTATACCATGTTCAGGGTTATCAACATAGGATTGCTAGGGCTTTTAACAAGAAAGTTAAGTCCCGAAATCTCAAAGAAGGGGATTGGTGTTGAAAGACAACCCAGCTCCCATCCATGACCCTAAGGGCAAGTTTAGACCCAATTAGACTGGTCCTTACATCATCAAAACTATTTGGTTAGGTGGAGTTGTTATTCGCATGGACCTGGATGGCCTAGAATTTTCCCGACAGATCAACATGGACAAGTTAAAGAAATACTATCCCTGAGATGCTTGCTAGGCCGAAAACCTGGAAGGGCGACCTAGGCAAAAGTTAGAGCACAAAAAAATTGGAAAAAAAGAAAAACTGAGCTTGCAAGGTTAAAAACCCTAAAGGGCGGCCTTGGCAAAAGTTAGAACACACAAGGAGAGTGTTAATACTTGAGTGAACCCTAACCGAACTATGTAAGGCCTGATTCCCATCTTTGGGATACGTAGGCAACTTCATCATGAAGTTTGGTCGTAAACACCTCCAGATCAACTGTCCTGTCCATGTGTTTGATCAGGTCATCTTTGTCAATTCTTTATCTGAATGTTCGGTTGTGATCTTCTCTGAGAACTGGTTACAGCATTGAGTAGTGTTATTTAGTCAGGGGGCAATTTGTGATCTTCGGATTCGAGGTTGTACATCTCGAGGATAGATTCTGTGCGTGTCAAGTGGTGATCCTTATCGAAAATGGTTTTGAAAAGTTTTGATAAAAGTTGATTTTTGCTCAAATTTTACCTTTTACAACTTAGACCATTTTTGGACCAAAAGGAAAATTTTCAGTGCCCACAACTTTAATTTCATTGATTTCAATACAAAGTTCTCCAACTCTCGATGCAAATCAAAGTTGCTTTTATTGCATTCATAAAACTTGTAAAGTAAAGATCGAAGCAATAAACTAGGGCATAGATGAGTCAGGTGCTCCTGTGTCCCCCGCTAGTGCTTGTGGAAACTTCTAATGCCAAAGTAGGCCTGGTTTGTGCCTCTTCCTTGAGCCAAGCCAGGTACTCGCCAGAAAGGGCGCAGCTGAAACTAGGGGCAGGGGCCAAAAGCTCTCTCGTCCTCCATGCAGTGAGGTACCTAGCCAAATGTGAACCTCGGATGGGGAATGAAACCAGGTACTTTACCCCCTCCTCTGCGCAGATTTGATCATGTCCAAATTGAGGCCTGAACTGGAATGAAAAGTAGAACACACAGTGTGTCAGGCCAATTAGCTGAATGCCAGGTTACCGAGTCATGCTGTAGCTCATTTCGGTCAGATTAAGCTGGGGGTAATGCCAAGCAATGTCAGCAGAAGACCTGTAGCACGTTCAGTGGCACCACCATCCTTCATCCTGGAAATCCACTAGCTGTTGGCAAAAAAAGTATGCTCGGGCTGAGTATGCAGGGTAAGAGTCCACTACCTTCAGCTCGTCCATTAGCCACACCTGGGGAGGGATGAAAGAAAAGATAGATTAAAGAATAGAGAGATGTATGTTGAGAGAGAAGTGAGAAAAGGGCTTTGAGAGAAAAACAGAGCATGAATGCCGAGTGGTGTGAGAAGCACATATTGGAAAGAGTGGGAAACATTACCTAAAAATGTAGTGGACTTCCCGCGAATTTGGTGGTCTCTCACCGATAGAAGGTGTCTAAGCCCATCAAAGTCTCAGCCAGCACCAAGTCAATGCAACTCTTGCCCTCTTTTAGGCTGTGCGCCATTTCAATTAGCCAAAGCCTAAACCCGCCAAAACTAGGGGCAAGAAGAAAATGTGCTAGCATACACAAATAAAGGGCGTGTTGCTGAAAACCCCGCCAAAGAAGATTACCTCGGTCGCTGACCTCAGAAAATCGATGAATCAGGCTAGGAATGTCCAGCTCTCCATTGTGAACCAAAGATTGAGCCTCGTGTAAAGTGAGCCTGTACATCTGTCCCAAAGCTTGGATGTGGCCGAAACGGGGTTAAGGTATGATTTCCTTATTTTGCCGAGATTCCATTAGCACTTGAAATTCTTCGATTGCCGGGCACATTTCTTGTCCTTCGAAGCTAAAGACATGTGTTATCGGGTTCCAACATCTAGTCGCAGCATGAAGGAATGAAAAACAAAGTGGAGAACGGCTCAACGGGAAAAGTGCATTTATGCTGAAACCGCAGAAATTCACCTTCTCCGAGCCATCTAAAGTTGCAATCCAATTCGAGAGCTTTTCGGCGAAAAACGGCTCCATTTGTGAAGAATTTGTAGCTGAAATAAAGAAACTACGAAGTTCAACCTTTTGTAGAAGATAAGGCAATGAGTGGAAGCCAGGTGTCAACAATTTGGAGGTTCTACACATTGATGGCTAGTATGTGGCGGGCAGGTAGCTGGCAATCTGTATTGATGGCCAGCAAGAGGCGTTGATGGCCGGTAGGCCACCTCTCATGGCCGTCAACCCCTTTATGTGGCTGGCAGTCTCTTACTTTGACCTGCTGTCCACCTTTGTATTGAATAGTATTGGAAGCATATGTTTTGTTCCTCTTTTAGTCTGTTTTAAGGTCTTGTTTTGAGTCCTTTCGACTTTAGCAAGTTTGTTATTTTGTATGTCATTTGTTGCTGCGTTGTTTTGCTTATCGAGTTGTATGTTGTTCTGTTTATTGAGTTGTTGTTGTTTTGCTTATCAAGTTGTTGTTGTGTTGTTTATTGAGTTTGTAAGTTGTATTTCACATGTCAGTTGTTGGTAGGTTCATTACCCGATTAAGAATGTTGTGCCAATACAAGTGTTCAGTTTTCGTTATCAAATTCAATCTCATTTCCATGCTAAGTGGTGCTCATGATGCAAAATGCAACACTTTTTCATAAAAACTGGTTTTCATTCCGATCATGGTTGTTTTACAAAAGTGCAGTACAAGTTTTTAAAGCAAATAAAACTTGTCTGAAGCTGTACAATGTACTAAAGCTATAAACAAAAAGAAACTAAGCAAAAATACAAAAATCAGCACTGGTCGCCTCAGGCTCGAGAAGCCCTCTTCGTCCTCTTCCTCGGAGGAGAGGACTCTGGGGCACTGTCTCCATCAGCTGTCTGAATCTCCCTCTAAACCAGAGTCTGAGCCGGTGCCATCTCCACACTCTACTCCAGAGCTCCCCTCGGCATCATCTCCACTCCTGCAACCTGAGCCAGCGTCATCGTCTCCACTCTCAGATGAGTCTGAATACTAACTTGCTGCCTCCTCAGAGTCGCTTGTCTCAGTATCATCATCACTCAGAATGGGCTTTGAAGGGCTGCTCTCGGCTCGGATGCCCCTAGCTCTGCCTCGGCTGCGTGCCGGAGCTTGCCTCTCTCTCCTCCCTACTGCCGAAGGAGGTACTACTGGTACGGGTGTTGCAGCTGCCGCTGGTGCCATCGGTATGGGTGGAATCTGAAAAGACAGTTGTCACATATCAGTTATAGTATGTGTATCAGGTACAAGTAGAGTACGTAGAATAAGTATATGCAGAAATCAGATACAGCGTATAAATACAGCATGTGAATACAGGGTGTGATTGCTGTGTGTCAGATACGTTTTCAGTTGGAATCTCAGTGTCAGTGTGACAGTTAAAGTTTGATGCCTGAAGTGCAAACTGAAGAACTTATCGGGATACCGTGGAGGCCGAGCAGTGTCTCCCTCCTCTGTACAATCCCCATCAGTGAGGCTATCAGCTCGAGGATGCCTCCTGTGTACTCGATCAGTGCCTACAAATGTATTTGAATGATTAGTATCTA
This sequence comes from Camellia japonica, assembly GCA_030407325.1. Taxonomy (NCBI): domain Eukaryota; kingdom Viridiplantae; phylum Streptophyta; class Magnoliopsida; order Ericales; family Theaceae; genus Camellia; species Camellia japonica. The sequence goes on along the minus strand of JAPPVO010000019.1, from coordinate 57,075,502 downwards.
CCATAGATATGTCTGAAATGAAATATGGAGTGCAAGTTCTAAAGTGTGGTTTATACCGGAGTCGGGCCTCGGACCCCAACAAGCTCATGTCCAGCCGTTGCAGGCTCAATCGAGACTTGGTAGGCATTCCTGGGGTGTCGCCAGCAAGTCAACGTTGTAGGAAGCTCTGGCCAATCAGCCCTCGGCTTCACCCGAGAAACCCCTCTGCCACGGGGCTCTGCTCGCTCAGGTCACTATGGGCCTCACTCTCACGGCAAGAGCTTTCGCCTGCTCAGCTCCATGAACACCGATCAGGGGCGGCATCAAGTGTGTCTGGATGAAAGCTACATAGTCGCCCTCCGCTCGGAAGAAGTCAGTGTCCAGGCCCACCATGAACTGGATGACCTCCTCAACAGATAGGCTCTCAGTGGACTGCATGGATTCTGGTGGAGCCATCGGGACGATTGGGTCGGGTAGGCCCATAATCTGGCGCACGAAGCACTCACCCAAGAACTAGGCTCTTTAGACTAGGCCCTCGAGCAGAATGCAGTAGTGGGAGATGGACCAGTGCCAGCGAACTGGTCCTGGATCCTCCCTGGCGTCAAGGCCCATGGCTACCACATGATCTGCAAACAGAAGTTGTACGGATTATTAGTTGCTGTCAGTTGCTAAATGTGTGTAGCAGAATAGTTTTAAAGCAAAAATAACTGTGTTTCAGATTACCTCATGGGCCGTTACCATGTCGAAGTACTGGCGGAAGAACCTGAAAGGCGCACGGGTCCTACGGCGAAGCCGATCGTCATATATCCGCGAATAGAGGATTGTCAATGGAAGCTCCTCTACAAGCTCTGGGGCGAGAGTCAGAAAGTATGCGTATACCCATAGCTGCAGGGAAAATGCAGTGGTATGTGATCAGTACAGTATCGAGCAGATGCAGAAAGTGCAAAACAGAAAGCACAGTGTATGAACAGCGTTTGAGCAGATACATAAATGCGAAGCAGAAAGCATGTGTTGAAATAGATGTAAAGCATAAACTGTAAAGGAACTATAAGGTACTAAACGGAAGTTGAGATATGTACCTCCCAGGCTCGCCAATAGCCTCCAATCAAGTGTCCTCGCAGACGGGAGGTAGAGCTCATGTATCTGTATAGCGTGGTGAGGTCGGCTCTGCACCAGTCATAAAAATGAACCCGAGGAAGGATCACTAGGGCACTCAGCAAATACAGGCATACAGTGTTGCACTTGTTCAAAAACAAGGTGGTACCGAAGACGAACATCAGGAAACCCCTGGTGTACTGCTCGATCTGCTCTATCGTCTCGGGCTCGGTCCCTCTGAATCGCTCAGCGAACCAAGTGTATCTGACCATCCCCGCCTGATATATGGGTGGGTATACCCCCAGCAACTCGAACAAAGCCGCCTTATACTCCTCCATATCTGTATCAAAAGGGATCGGATCACCCTCTACCTTTAAGCCAGTGATCATGGCAAAGTCATAGGGAGTCATCATCATCTCCTTTGTGGTGAAAAAGTGAAAGGAGTTGGTGGTGTCCCACCACCTCTCCACCAGTGCTCCTAGAAGGGGATGGCTTGCGATGACCCGAGTTAGGCTAGAGCAGAAGAGGCCGAAGCCCGCCTCGTCGATGATGTCACGAACTCCAGCTGGGAGCTCGTCATACAAGTCTCGAGTGGTCGTGGCACCATAGCCTTTGAAGGCGCGAGACTCACCCTGTGGCAAAGAACAAAAGCAACAGATATAAGGCAATGCGTGAAATGCAGACAGATATAAGACACTGCATGAAATGCAGTTAGGTACAAGGCAGTGCATGAAATGCAGTCAGGTACAAGACAGTGTATGAAATGCAGTTAGGTCAATCCGATAAAGGCAGTGTAGGAAATCCAAATAAAGAAAGGCATAATTGCATAAAAACAGTGTTCGTACCTCCATGGCAATCGCTGACAAGTGAGAAGCCGGCTCCCTTAGTAGAAGGTCCTCTGGCGCGCTGCGAGCAAACTCGGTAAAACGTCTGATGACTCCGAAAGTGGGCAATATGTGTGTCCGAGGATGATATCTCTCTGGATTGAAAGGCCGTACCCTCAGCGATAACGGCTCTGGCTCGGCCTCGGGCTCGAACTCTGTCTCTAGGTCGGCCTCAAGGTCAGCTATCGACTCTGCTACCTCAGGAATAGGTGGAACTAGTAGGGGAACCTCCGGAGGAGCCCCGTCATGAGGAAGGTCATCTGCCATCTGAAAATAGGTACGAAATGGGTGAAGAGTGAAGAAAAATGAAGAAAGAGGGTAAACTTGGAAAAAGTCAACCCTCGGGGAGAGAAAATAGAGGAAAAAGTCAAAGCCAAGAAAAGTACACCGAACTGTAGAGAAACTCGAGGGGAACAAGCCTAGAATTGTGGAAATGAGGAAAGAAGCACCAAAATCAAATTTCAATCGGTTTAAAGTGAAGGAAATAAAGAGGGTTTAGCGAATCAAATTTGTGTGGGGCATTGGAAAACGCGTAGAAAGTGCAAATCTAGAGAAAAGGAGTATCTAGAGAGAGAGGGAGGAAGATTTCGGACAAAAGGAAGTGAGAAAATGAGCCCTAGTGGCTCATATTTAAAGACCTAAACTGAAAAGTCAAGTTTGCCCCTGCACTCCCATCGATAGCCGGCAAGGCTCATTGATGGTCGGCACCTGGCCGGCTGCCTTCCCTTATGGCCGACATGTGGACAGCGGCTTTCCCTGGGCTCCTGATGATGTTTTGTGTCCATGTTTTTCAAGAATTGAAGGGATTGTTCACTGTTTGGTTCAGATTGTCTATATGGAAGCTCAAAACTGTGTTTTCTGTGTGCGATGTTCATCACTTGTCAACATGAACGAGGTGTATCCTTTAAATATATTGTAACTTTTTCATGGTGCACTTGTGGCTGTTTTCGGATATCCTAAGGCCGATGGGCCTCTCCAGATTGCAAAAACTTTCCTTGTTCGGCCGAACCCTGTCGGGTGTAGCGGCCATTTGGTACGCAAAGCTAGAGGACTCTGTTAAGAGAAGCTGGGAGGAGATGGTTGAGGCCTTCATAGCTCAATACTCCTACAACACTCAGATCGAGGTCACAACTCGTGATCTCGAGACAACTAGGCAAGAGCCAAAGGAGAGCTTCTTCAATTTTGTAACTCGTTGGAGGGCTAAAGCCTCGATGATGACCATTAGGCCCGTTGACAAAGATCAGATACGGATGGTTGTGCGCAACCTCCAGCCCAAGCTCATGCAAAAGATGATCGTCCTCCCCCTACCCACCTTTTCAGATTTACATGAGATCGGGGTGCAGATCGAGGACGCCATGAAACAAGGTCTAATTGACCATGAGAGAGAGCAGCCGAAGAGGGCATTCAACCGCAGTACGAATGCAGGCACAAGCAGTGCTGCAGCTGCCAGAACTTCAGATATGGGCATGGTCACCACCACCACTCCAAAAACCCTTGCAGCTACACCCTTTACCGGTGCGCCCGAAAGTAGCTCGCAAACAGCCAGGTGTATGCACCCCGAGGCCAAAGAACCTTCACCCCACTATACATGTCTTTGCCCAAGGCTTTGGGGGTTTTGATCAAGAAAGGGCACCTGAAGCCCCTAGAGCCGCGGCCCTTACTAGAAAAGCTTTCTCCCTCCCATAACCCGGTGAAGTACTGTGCCTATCACCAACAGCATGGTCACGAAACCGACCAGTGCTTTCGATTGCGTCATGAGATTCAGGATCTCATTAACAACAGGGTGATCGTGCCTCCGGAGAAACCGAATGTCACCACCAACCCACTCCCACCACATAACCAAGCTCCACTTCCCAAATGCATCAACCTGATCCAAACTGGGGTTGTGTCATACGACCCTAGTATGTATATCACACCTTCCCACCTACCCAAGCCGGAGGTGTTCATTCCGGACAGCGCGGAATTGTGCTTGTTGAGCACCTCCCAAACCCAACCTGAACTGGTGGTGGTTGCTATCGAAGATAGAATTGGGACGATTGCTGAGGCAGATGGTAATGAGGATTCAGGGCCTGAGGGGTCTGCAAGCTTTGTGTACAACCCGAGTGGTTACATTACTTCAACAGGCCAGGTTAAGCTGAGAGTAGAGCTGCCGGTTGGGGCAGAGATATGTGTAGTTCGAGAGAATGGACCTAATCAGGGGCTAGATGACCTAGCAGAATTGGAAGAGGACATAGCCAACCTTCAATTCTTCAATGAACAGGACTCAGGGGACGTGACTGTCAACTGGTTTGATCTGGAAGGGTCAGCCGAAGCTACTGGGTGGCTCAACGACGAGACAGATGTTATTGAGCAGCCTCAGCCAGAACAGGGTCCATCAGAAACGGGGACATTAGCAGTGGCCGGAATGGCCGGGAATCAGAATAGAACGCCGGAGAGCACCGGTGTAAAGAATTTTGCTCAGAATATGGGCAGTTTGAGTACGGAAGATGCTGAACAGCAGGTTACACTGAAGCAGTTTGAGCGGGAAAAGATCAAAGATCTGGAAAGGGCTAGAAAGGCCAAAGCCCCTGAGGGGACGGAATGTGCTGTGCGCACAGAAACAGTTGTAACGGAACTGGACAAGTGTCTGTCGGTTGCCGATGGCATGTGGTGGGAAGACGACGACTTGTGTGTTGCCCACATCGATGAAGATTGGGGGCAAAGCCAACCGGATGATACCTGGTATGTTAGCGAGGTTGACCACATGACTAGAAGTGGGCGGTATTTTAAGCCCCCACACTTAGATCAACCAGAGGCGTTTGGAAAGGACAAAGAAGCGGAGAAGCAGAAAGAAAAACTGCTCGAGGAGGAGGCTATACTGAAACAACTTAAGAAGATATAGGCAGACATCTCCATATGGAGACTGCTTATGGCCTCAAGAGTTCATCGACAAGCCGTCCTTACAGCCATGGATAGGGCTAAGCTTTCAATCGATACAACTCCTGAGCAATTGGTGGGATTAGTGTTTCTGGGCGGAGCTTTACCAACTTTGACATTCACGGACAAGGAGTTGCCGCCTGAGGGCACAAATCATAACAAACCACTCCACATCTCTGTGGAATGTAGAGATAAATGGATACCAGTGGTCCTTGTTGACACAGGATCTGCCATCAACGTGTGCCCGTTGAGAACGACATATGCTATCGAGTTGAAGCCCGTGGATTTTGTGCCTACTGACCAGGTGATTCGGGCATATGATAATACCAGCAGAGAAGTGATGGGGACTGTGCAGATTCGGACTCAGGTTGGTCCAGGACAACAAGATGTAGATTTTCATGTCTTGGACGTTCCCGTAACCTTCAATCTACTACTAGGGCAGCCGTGGCTACACCAGGTAAAGGTGGTCTCTTCCACCCTGCACCAAATGCTGAAATACCCCCACGGGAAGGGGGTGGCGATTGTTTTTGGGAATTCTTCAATCCATCCGCCACCAGAGGTTTCTACGCCAGTTCTGGAAATTGAGCATAGCGCGGAGGATGTGTTTTTGTCAAGGTTCACCCTAGCCGAGGCTCGGGTTGTACAGAATATCCTAGCTATTGATGAGGGGCTATACGTCAACGCACAGTCTGTCTACCTTATGAACAAGCTATAGCACATCCCCGAGATGGGATTAGGGCGCAGTGGCCGGAAAGGCGTTGCAGCATCAGCCGAAGTACTGCATAACCCACACACCTTTGGTTTAGGTTATCTACCTACCCAGGAGGACTGGGTGAGGAAAGGAAAAGAGATGGCCAGAAGGGCCAGAGCAAAGCAAGCCGGGAAGCCTTATGAGTTGGTGCACCGGCCTATCCAGGGTACCCTAAACGGATACTTTGTCCGGGAGGGGGAAGACTTCCCGTTCTGCAGTTTCCCAGAGCCATGGCTAAATACAGAGAGGCGGCGCTTGCCGAGGTTTGAAATTTTCTTTGATTTGCAATTTTCTGGGGATGATGTTGCTAAAGAGCAGACAGACCCACCAGCCGAGGCTGAGCAGTTCAAGAAGGATTCCGAGAATACAGAGATTCAAATGGGGGTAGCACTGGCTTGTCTACTCTCAGATCCTCAGATCGCACAGGAGTGCTTGGGGGATAACTTCTCAGTGTCCATGATCGGGAATGAAGCGGCTGCGAGCCCATCTTCTAACATTCTGGATGCATCCAACACACCCTCCCTCGTCTGGCAATACGAGGAGGGCTTTTTATCGAGCAGCATCGGGTCAGGTAGTGAGCCGAAATCTGATTTCACTGAGTCTGTGGAGTCGGAATCAGGTTCCAACTCGTCTGAGTCCGAGTCCGGTATTCTTGGGGGTGACAACCCGAGTGCCACAGTCCTATCTAGGTCGTCTTTTTCTTTTTCCTTTGAGTATGTTGTAACAGAGGAATTAGGCGATTTGGAAGTGATTAATGAGAATGGAATAGCTGTGGCTTCCGAGTACTTTTCTGTGCCCTTAATTTATTGCATTAATCATGACTTTCAAAATTTCGATGAAAACGACGAGGAAGAAATTCCTCCGATTTTGAAATATTTGCTTGATCAAGAGTAGGAGAGGTTTGTAAAAACCCTTGGTTGATGAAATCACCACAATTAATGTGGGTATGAGAAGGACCGCAGCTAGTCCAGATTGGGTCACGTTGTCTTCGGAGGAGCGCGAACGCTTAGTCACTTTGTTAAAAGATTTCAAGATGTTTTCGCGTGTCTACGAAGACATGCCTGGAATCGATCCTGAGATTGTACAGCACCGGATCCCTCTTGACCAGAGGCCCGACCTTTAAGCAGAAGCTCCGAGGATCCGCCGGACTGGGCTCTAAAGATTAAAGAAGAGTCACCAAGCAAATTGGACGCGAGTTCCTGCTGGTATCTGAATACCCAACTTGGTTGGCCAAATGTTCCGGTGCTGAAGAAGGACGGCGAATTCGGGTATTGTGTGGGACTTTAGGGATTTGAATAAAGCCAGTCCGAAGGATGACTTTCCTCTGCTGCATATCGACAAATTAATGGACTTTACTACTGGGCACGCGCTGCTCATTCTGGATGTTTTTTCAGGCTACAAATCAGATTTTAATGGCACCCGCAGACCGGGAAAAGACTGCTTTCACCATCCCGTGGGGAACCTATTGTTATAGGGTGATACCGTTTAGGCTAAAGAATGCTGGGGCCTACGTATCAACAGGCTGCGACCACAATTTTGCACGCATGATCCATAAAGAGGTTGAGGTGTACGTGGACGACATGATTGTCAGTCCAAGGAAAGAGAGGGCCATACACAGCTTGCATAAAATTTTTCAATGGATCAAAGAGTATCGGTTGTGGCTGAATCTCAGAAATATACATTTGGTGTTACAGCGGGGAAAATGCTGGGGTTCTTGATCACACAGAGAGGTATCGAGGTCGATCCTGCAAAATCAAGGCCATCTTAGAAATGCCACCACCAAGGACTGAAAAGGAGGTGCGAGGCTTTCTGGGTAAAGTGCAATTCATAAGACGGTTTATTGCAAAATTAACCTTGAGTTGTGAACCACTCTTTGGTCTCCTGAAGAAAGGAAAGAAGTTCCAATGGGATGACCGATGCCAAGCTGCTTTCGAACAGATCAAGCAATATTTACAGAACCCACCTGTGTTGTCACCGCATGAGCCGGGGAAATCGTTGATTCTGTACCTTTCAGTGACTAAAACTACAATGGGTTGCATGCTTGCACAGGAGTTGAGGACAAAGTGGAGAGAGCTATCTACTACCTGAGCAAGAAAATGTTAAATTACGAAACCCGCTACACTCCGCTGGAGAAGGCTTGTCTGGCCTTGGTATGGGCTACAGGAAGTTGAGGCACTACCTGTTAGCTCACTCCGTAATACTAGTTTCAAGATTAGATCCCATCAAATATCTCTTCGAGAAACTAGCACTTACGGGTAGGCTAGCCCGTTGGTTGCTTCTACTTTCCGAATTTGATCTGAAGTATATGACGCGTAAGTCAGTGAAAGGGAGAGCAGTAGCGGAGTTCCTAGCTGATCATCCAGTTGAAGGGGATGAAGTAGTTGAGTATCTGTTCCCGAACGAGGCCATTCTGTATGTCGAAGAAGAGACTTGGACGATGTACTTTGACGGAGCATCAAACCAATACGAGTATGGGATAGGGGTGTTGTTGATAGCGCCTGACAATTTCCGCATACCCTTAGCATTCAAACTCCGGTTCAAAGTGTCGAACAATGAGGCAGAGTATAAGGCATGTATTGCTGGACTAGAAGCCGCCCTAGATCTAGGGGCAAAACGGTTGGATGTCATCGGGGACTCAAACCTTGTTGTATCTCAAGCTAAAGGAGATCGGAAAGTTAAAGAACAAAAGATGAGAATCTATCACCAGACCTTGGACGTGATGATTCCTTGGTTTAAAAAACTGAATTTTGCCCATCTGTTAAGAGAGAACAACAGGTTCGCAGATTCATTAGCAACTATATCTTCTATGATAGATATCCCTTTCGGGGTCCAGATGCGTCCGATCATCATTGAACAAAAATTCGTGCCAGCCTACGAGTTGATTGCTGCCATAGATGAGGTACAAGATGAGAATCCCTAGTATTACGATGTCTGGAACTTCTTAGAAAAGGAAGCATATCTACCAGGGGCAAATGCAAAAGATAAGAGGGCAATTCAAAGAATGGCTGCTCAGTTCATCGTCTGCGGGGGTAAACTGTACAGGAGGGGTCATCTCGGGATGCATAAGCTGTGTGTTGATGCTGAAGAGTCCAAGCGCCTGATGGAGGCCATCCATGGAGGAGAGTGCGGAGCGCACATGAACCGGGTGATGCTAGCTCGGAAGATCCTTAGACAGGGTTATTATTGGTCAACCATGGAGGAGGATTGTATTGACTTTGTTCGGCGATGCCACAAATGTCAGATCATGCAAACCGCATGAACATTCCGCCGTCGAAGCTGTACAACATGACTTCACCATGGCCGTTTTCAGTTTGGGGGATTGATGTGATTGGGGCTGTCACTCTGAAAGGGGCCCAATGGGCATGAGTACATTTTGGTAGCATAGACTCCTTCACGAAGTGGGTTGAGGCCCAATCTTATGCGGTGTTGAAGGCATCACACGTTGCTAAGTTCATCAGGAGCAACATCATCTGTCGCTACGGGGTCCCGAATGAGATTATTTCGGATAATGGTTCCCATTTCAAGAAGGAGGTGATCGATTTGTTGTAGAAGTACAACGTGGCTTTTCATAAGTCATCTACATATCGGCCACAAACCAACGGAGCAGTTGAGACCGCCAACAAGAACGTCAAGCACATTCTGTAGAAGATGGTGGAAACACCTGGGACTGGCTAGATAGGTTGCCATTTGCTCTTTGGGGCCACCGGACTTCAATTTGAACTTCTACTGGGGCAACTCCATACTCCTTGGTTTATGGGATGGAGGCTGTTCTGCCTATCGAAGTTGAGGTTCCATCATTACGAGTATTGGCTGAGTGTCAGATAGCTGAGCAGATTGGCAGCAAAGTAGGTTCGAAGAAACTCATGTTCTTGATGAAAGAAGGCTGAAAGCACTGTATCACGTTCAGGGTTATCAACGAAGAATTGCCAGGGCTTTCAACAAGAAGGTTAAGTCCAGGAATTTGAAAGAGGGGGATCTTGTGCTCAAGACAACCGAGCTCCCATCCACGACCCTAGGAGCAAGTTCAGACCTAATTGGATTGGCCCTTACTCATCAAGTTTATCTGGTCGGGAGAAGTTGTCGTTTGATGGACCTAGATGGCCTAGAGTTCTCCCAGCCGATCAACATGGACAAGTGAAGAAATACTTTCCTGAGTGGTCGCTAGGCCGAAAACCGAAAGGGCGACCTAGGCAAAAGTTAGAGCATGAAAAATTTGACATGATAAAAACTGAGCTCGCAAGATTGAAAACCCAGAAGGGCGCGCCTTGGCAAAATGTTAGAGCGCAAAAGGAGAGAGTAATACATGAGTAAACCTGAGCCGAACTACGTAAGGCTTGATTCCCATCTTTGGGATACGTAGGCAACTTCATTCTGAAGTCCAGCCATAAACACTTCCAAATCAACTTTGTCTGTGTGATCTTGTTGGTCATTTTTGTCTATTCTGCATTCAAGAGCTCGGTTGTGATCTCCAGATACAGTGCTATTCAAACTAGGGGCAATTTCCAGTTGCTGAGGATTCGGTTGGTACATCTCAGTGATAGATCTCGGGTTGGTCCAGTTTGTGATCCATATCGAAAATGGTTTGAAAAGTTTTAATAAAAGTTGATTTTGCTCAAATTAATCTTTTACGAACTTAGACCATTTTTGGACAAACGGAAAATTTTCAGTACCCACAACCTTCAATTACATTGATTCAGTACAGAGTTTCCTACTCTTGAATACAATTGAAGTTGTTTTTATTACATTCATAAAGAAAACTTGAAAGTATGATAAAGCAATAAATTCGGGGCATAGTCAGGTGTTCCTGCGTCCTCTCCCAGAGCTGGTCGAAGCCTCTGATGCAAAGTAGGCCCAACTGCGCCTCTTCATCAAGCCAAGCTATGCATTCATCAGATAGGGTGCAAACTGAAAGTGGGAGCGGAGGCCAAAAGCTCTCTCGTCCTCTATGTTGTGGCATACTGAGCTAGCTGTGTGCCTCGAACTGGAAATGCAGCAGGGTACTCTATCCCCTCTGCTGGGCAAGTCTGATCATGTCCAAACTGACGCCGGAATCAGAATGGGAAGTAAAAGACACAGTGTGTCAGGCCGATCAACTGAATCCCGAGCCGGCAAGACATGCTGTAACTCATCGCCGGCAGATTAGCCAAGGGCAGTGCAAGCAATACTGGTAGCGGATAGACTGCACATCATCCATTCGTACCACCATCCTTCATCAGGGGCATGACTAGACGTCGCCGGAAGAAATAGCGCGGAGCTGAATATGCTAGGCATGAGTTCAAACAACCTTCAACTTATCCATCAACCATATCTGAGGAGGGATGAAAAATGAGAGATTAAAGAATAGAGAGGTGTATGTGGAGAGAAAAGCGAGAAAAGGGTTTTGAGAGAAGAACCGAGCCTGAGGGCCGAGTGATGTGAGAAATATATGTGAGATAGGGTGGGAAACATTACCTGCAGCAGTAGTGGACTCCCTGCGAATCTAGTCGTCTCTCGACGATGAAAAGCATCTAAGCCCATCAATGTCTCAGCTAGTGTCATGGCGATACAGCTCTTGCCCTCTTTTAAGCCTTGCGCAACTTCGATCAAACGGACTCTAGACCCTCCGCAGCTTGATACAAGCAAGAAATGAGACGGCATGCACAAAGCGCATGTTGCCGAAAACCCTGCCAGTGATGATCGCCGCAGTCACCGGCATCAGAAAACCGATGAACCAAGCTGGGGATGTCCAATTCTCCATCGCGGATCAAAGACCGAGCGTCATACATAGTAAGCCCGCACATCCGTCCTAAGGCTTGGATGTGGCCAAAGCAGAATTGTGGCAAAATCTCTTCCTCGTGTTCAGACTCCATCAAAGCTTGGAAGTCTTCGAAAGTGGGACATATCTCTTGTCCGCTAAAGCTAAAGACGTGCGTTACCGGATTCCAAAACCTTGCTACGGCATGAAGGAACGGAAAACGCAGTGGGGTGCGACTTAGCATGAATAGTGCATTTATGCCGAAGCCTCGGAAATTCACCTTTTCCGAGCCATCCATGGTAGCAATCCAATTTGTGAGATTTTCGACATGCCTCCATTTTGGTGCAAAACTGAGTTAGAATGAGGGAACCACGAAGCTGGAACCTTTATGGAGGATAAGGCACTGTTTGGAGGACAAGTGTCAGAAAACTGGAGGTCCCCAGGCAAAGTGGTCTGCCGACCACTTTTTATGGTTGGCCAGCCAGTTTTTCTGGTCGGCCAGCTACATTTTCTGGTCTGTAGAGCAAAAAAACTGGTCGGCAGGCTCTTTTACTGGTCGGCGAAGATAAAAAAGTGGTCTGCAGCCTTTTTCTTTTCTCCGGAAGAGAGTCTCTAGCTTTCACATGTGGTGAGACTGTTCAAGGTCCGAGTTTACCTCTGTTTCAGATGCGTTCCATCGCTTCGTTTATCCAAAATGCATTTGCTTATCAAGTTGTTGAGTTTTGCTTATCGAGTTGTTGCTCTTTGATTATCGAGTTGTTGCTCTTTGTTCATCGAGTTGTTGTTCGTTGCTTATCGAGTTGTAAACTTGCTAAGGTTTTGTTGTTTCTTAGTGAGTTAAGTTGTTTAGTTTGTTATGTTGGTTCACTACCTAACTTGGCAATACATGAATGTTCAGTTTCCATTCAATCTCATTTTTTGTATAAAATGATGCGATGCGATGCGATGCTAAGAATACAAATGCAACACTTTTTGAATAAAAAGCTGTTTTCATTCCATCATAGCTTCTTTTTACAATATTTTACAAAAGGGTAAAAGTTTTTAAGAAAATAAAACTGCCTAACGCTGTACAATGTGCTATAACTACATGTAAAAGAAAAATAATGCAGGAACATCTGCATCAGTGCTATCAAGCTCAAGACCGAGAGGCCCTCTTCACCCTCTTCGGCTGAGCAGCCTCTGCACTACCGTCACCGGCACCACCATCTGAATCGGAGTCGCCGTCCTCGAAATCCTCCTCGACGTCACCTCCGCCCTCAGAACTGGAACCGGAGTCGTCATCTCTGCCTACAGATGTCTCTGACTGAGGATGCGCAGACTCCTCCTCCTCACTGGACTCGTCATCCTGTTTGGCAGGTGCTCTACGTCCCCCTCGGCCGCGAGTCGAGACCCCTCTCCTAGCTACTCGAGAAGGCCTGGATGGCCCGGCCTGCAGCGGTGTGACTTGAAAAGGCAGTTTGAATACATCAGTCAGAGTATGTATATCAGATGCAGATGCAAGAATGCTACATAGAGTGTGTGCATGCAAATATAGTATGTGAATGTGATGTATCAGATGTGCTCTACACATGTGGTGAATCAACATAGTGAAATGTTCAATTTCCATCTGTCATTAGAAGTATGATAAATGCAAGGAAATTGAAAAGTACCAGAATGTCGGAGGCATACAACAGTGTCTCCCTCCTCAAGACCATGCTCTCAAGTGAGGCCACCACTCCGAGTAAGCCCTCAGTATACTCTCTGGGAGGCTACAGATACAAGTTCAAGTCATCAGTGAATGAATGAATGTCTAAATATCTTAGTGATAAATGAAAACTGTGGAGTATATCGGTGGTGAGTCAGGGTCACTGACGTATCGATGATCGGGCAATGGAGGGTCCAGTGGAATTGGGTAAGATGTCCCATACTGCCAGCCTGTCAGCTCGGTCGGAAGATCTGGCCACCCAGCATACTGGCAAGTCGAGGGCATCCCTCTAGCCCTACCCTTCGATGTGCTAGCCCTGCTAGTGGAAAGGATGTCTGCAGCTCAAGCGTGACTCGACGACGGCATATCAGTAGCCCTCCTCGTAGGAGTACTAAGACCTGTCAGTGGAGGCATCAAGTATGTATGGCGGTATGTCGCGTACTCCCCCTCCTCCAGGAAAAAAACTACGTCGACACCCAGCATAAGGTCATCAACCTCCTGGGGAGTGAGGTTCTCTATGGACCGCATGTCCAGTGGAGGTGCTGAGGGGATCTCCTGAGCAGGATTGCCCATCGTTTGGCGCATGAAGCGATCCCCGAGAAACCAGGCTCTGCCGACTGGTCCCTCAAACAAAACCCCGTATCGGTTGCATTCCGGTTGCATTGTTATGCACTTTTCACTTGCATTGCTATGCATGTTTCCATCGGCATTGTATATGCACGCGTTTATCTTGTATTGAAATTATACGATGATGTAACGTGGAACATGTGTTTCTAACTATATTGTACCTGTTGAGTTTCTTTCTTATGCAAGCACGATATTGTATGTACGGTTCATTTGAAGCTGGCGCGACCAGACGATATCGTATGTACGGTTCATTCAAAAGAAGTTCCAACGTAGTTAATTGCATAATTTCCTTATATCCTTTATGCTAGAATGTGTGAGACTGTTATTTCTTTCACTTAAACTGTTGCATTTATTGTGTATAATTGCTTTATTATAGCTTTCTTTGTATGATCATAAGTTATGTTCGGCATCGTGCTTGTCATTTGCATTTTGCCCCTACCTACGGGCACATCTCTTTGTTATCTTGCCTGTTTGTCTAAGTCTTTGGCCTTGTCAAAAATGGGTCGTCTCTGGGCTTTGACATTCACTCTCGTCACTTTTTGACTTCCGAGTTCTGCCAAAGAGGGGCAACTATAGACACCCCATTTTTGACCGACCTTAAGACTCAGACGTCATCGATTGAGCGCTCGGTGATCGTGCATGTTTGAGCTCGTTTCAAGTTTCTGGAGTTTTCGGCTGAGCGCCTTGCCTCCGGGCCTTTGAACTCTTTGTGCTTTGGCTCGGTTTGTGGACCAACCCTTGTTTTCTCTTCCCTGGAGGGAGGGAGAGGTCTGTAGACCACCTTTTTGTGGTTGTAGACCACTTTTCCTACTTGGAGACTAGTTTTCGGTTTTCAGCACCTTCGGTCGTGCGCCTTGTCTTGGGAACGCTTAATGTTCTCCGTTTGGCTTGCTTTTTGAACCATGCCTTGTTGCCTTTGCCTAGAGGGACACTGTGGTCTGGGATACCACTTTTGGGGTCGTTGACCACTTTTGGTGCTCGTAGACTAGTTTTCGGGTCTCTTGGCTGCGTGCCTTGCCTCCCGGACTCTTGTCTTGCATCCTTTTTGGCTTGTTTTTGGCACAAACCTTGTTTTCCTTGCTTGGAGAGTGGAATGAGGGTGGGAGACCAGTTCTTCCCCTTGGAGACCACTTTTCCTGCTTGTCAGCCAGTTTTCTGGCCGGCCAACTGGTTCTCTTGGTTTTTGGACCACTTTTTCTAGTCGGCCACCACACCACTGCCTTGCTTTCATGCTGCAGACCATCTCCCCTCCATGGCCGGCCACTTTCTTCCCTGGCCGACCACTTCCACTAGTCGGCCGACCAGTGTAAGTAGCTGGCCGACCACTTCAAGTGGTCGGCAGCTTTCCATCACCTTTTTGGAGATATTTTCTAGCCAGCTGTTACAACTGGAGGGCATAAAAGCCATCCTACATACACGTGTATGGAGGGATGGCTTTAGGCCTAAAGCTTGTCCAACAAGCTTGTTGCATGTTTTTCTATATAAAGGAGCCTCCTCTCTCATGCCTTAGGTTCAGAAAATTGTGCTTGAGCTATACATACACCCTTGTCTCCATATCTTCTTACTCTTCCTCTCTTGTTTTATGCTTGAAAGTGCATTTTCATCATACTATTGCACACAAACACACACTCAAACACCATACTCTTGTTGCTGAGGCTCTTTGAGGTTGATTTTGGAGTCTTTGGATTGGTTTTGGTTCAAGAAGAGTGCTGGAGTTGTAGCTTTGAAGGTGTTCTTCAAGGGTGAGCTTCTAACCCTTAAAACCCTTGTTTTGGTTTAAGCTCTTGGACCTACTTGCATGCTTATTTTGGCTTGACTTTAAACTACAAAAAGTTCTGATTTTGCATGCTTAACATGTTTGTTTAAGGTCTCTTTTGTGTTGGGGGTAGTCTACCCCCTCTTAGGCCTTGTTTGGCTTTGTTTTGTACCATCCTTTTAAGCTATTGGGACCACCTTGTTTTGACCTTCTCACCACTGAAACTCAGAGGAATTTCAGTGGTGGAAATGGTGTTTTGAGGTCCCAAATAGGAGAGGGTCATCCCCTCTCCTTGTGTTTTGTATGCTTGCTTCATTTGCCTCATGTGTGAGCATGTTTGTTAAGCTTATGTTGGCTCCATCTTAGCATGTATTTGGGGTTATTTTGACATGGCATACCACTATTTTGATTTGGTTTTGTCATTCCTTGCATGCCTTATACACTTGTAGTGTAAATGTTGCAAACTAGCTTTGTATGCCTCATGTTTGAGCATGTCTTTCTAGCTTGTTTTGGGGCCATCTCAGCATGTTCTTGGTGTTGTTTTGCCATGATATACCTCTGTTAATGTTTGGTTTGATAGCCCCTTGCATGCTCCATGCACTTGTAATGCAATCCCACAAATTAGCCTAATGTGTATCATGCTTTAAACTGTCATTCTAGCATGATTTTGGCTTAACTCTAAGAAGCTTTTGTCCATGTTTTAGCATGCTCTAGCTCTGATTTGTG
Organism: Camellia japonica; assembly: GCA_030407325.1. Classification (NCBI taxonomy): domain Eukaryota; kingdom Viridiplantae; phylum Streptophyta; class Magnoliopsida; order Ericales; family Theaceae; genus Camellia; species Camellia japonica. The sequence goes on along the minus strand of JAPPVO010000019.1, from coordinate 57,059,350 downwards.
TTGTTTTGGTCATGTATGCCATGCTTTGTATAGCTATAATGCATTCTAGCTTGTTAGCTTTGTGTATCAAGTCCACTAGCATGCATTGCTTGGGCTATTTACATGATTTGGCATTATTTGTTATGTGATTTTAGTGCATGTTTCATGTTCATGCATTCACATCTTTCAGTCCTTTGATGCTTTGGAGGGTTGGTCCTTTATGCCTAGGAATGAGTCATTGCGTATGCCTTCATGCCTAAGCTTGCGAGCTATCATTTTAGTGTGTTTTGGGGGTTATTTTGCCATGATATAACTCTAATTTTTGTTGGTTAAGTCATCTCATGCTTGGTCTTGATAGGTGTAGTGTAATCCTTCCTTTTGGCCTTGTATGCATCATGCCTTATGCCCTCCATGCTAGCTTATTTTGGCTTCCTTCCATACATGTTTTAGCATCATTTTGACATGCTCTAGGACTGTTTTGGGTTGCCTCGACCATATGCTTCATGTGTTGTATAGCTATAGTGCAAGTGCCTATGCTAGCTTTGAGTTTTGAACACCATAGCATGCTTCATTTGTATCATGTACATGATTTGGCATCATTTAACATGATATTTCAGAGAATATAGCATTGCCATGTTCCCACTTTTTTCACCCTTTGAGTGCCTCTAGGGGTTGTGCATTGTTGCCTTGCTTGTGGCCAAGTGTGCATGCATGCATACTTAGACCTTTGAACCCCCATCTTAGCATGTTTTGGTCTTTGTTTAGACCTAATTAAGCTCTGTCTATGGTTGGTTCATGCATTTGTGCCATGTGTTGCATGTCCCTTTGTATAGTCCTCTTTGCTGGCTTTAATGCTTAAGGACCCTTGCATGTCTTGCTTATGTTGTTTGAATGATTTGGCATCATTTCATACCTTATTTCAGAGCTTATAGTGTTATTACACTTCCATGTTTATCACTTCTTGAGCGCTCTTGAGAGTTGTGCTCTTAGGCCTAGTTGATGGGCCAATGCATGTGCATGCTTTGTTTTACATTTCATGCCATCATTTTAGCATTATGGCCATTGATTTGGGCATGATTGAGGTCTGTCCATTTTTAGTTTAAGTCCATTGAGCATGTTGTTCAAATGTTGTTACATTGCATCATGTTTGCATGCTTAAGTTGCATTGTGTTTTGCATGCTTGGTGTTTGCATTGTTGATGCATACTTATGTTGCATTTCATTACACTTGCATTGTTGTTTGCTTTGTGTTGAAATGCTTATGTTGCTTTGCATTATGTATGCATGCCATTAGCATTGATAGATTGCTCATGTTGCATTGCATTGTGTATGCACGCATGACATTGTGTTTAGCATGTTTGAGTCGCATTGCATGTTTGCATGCCTGAGTTGCATTGCATGTGTTGCATGCTTGTAGTTGCATTACATTCGTTTGGAGTAAGTGTTAATCCGAGCACAAGAAACGAGGAACGTTTCATACTTGAAGTGATGAAACGTGCCTCAATTCTCGGTCACCGACCCTCTTGATCATACATGATACAGGTCAAGGCTTTATGTGTTTATGTGCGCATTCATTTCATATTGAATTGTGCAATTTGGCTTCTTGGCCATCATGCATTGAAATGCACGATTGGTGGCCCGAGGGTCGAGAACCGCACTACCTTGAGCTTATGAAATGATAGGGAGGGTGGTTGTGCACACATACCTTGCAAATACATTGCCATGCCCTTTCTTGCTCTCTGTTGCAGCAAACTGGAGAAGTACAGCAACAAGTGGTCGGCAGACCAGAAAAACTAGCTGGCCGACCACTTTTTCTGGTCTGCAGCAATGGTAACTGGTCGGCAGGTGGTTGGCACCCCCAAAAAGTGGTCAGCCATGCTCCTACAGGTCCCCAAAGTGAGTTGGAAGCTTTCTGGAGCTTGGTGCAAGGTTCTGAGAATAGTTGCAAACAGAGGCAAATCGGGGCATCACGTTGGTTTTCCGAACGAGGCGACCAAGCATGCATGCATTCTTCTGCCTCTGAGGACATTGCTTTACTGCTTTACTTAGCTTCTTTTCCTTAGCTAGTTTATGCTTTGGTTCTGTACTTAAGTAGTTAATGCATTTAGCTGCTTATTTGTATTGTAATAACTAGTTAGTTAACTTGATTAGTTAATTAGCTTCGTTTTGTACTTAATTAGTTAAACTTGTGAGTTAATTAGTATAATAATTAGTTTAATTAGCTTAGATTAGCTAGTTAGCTTCTTATTCGGACCCTCCATCGAGAGGGCCAACTATTGTAATAAGCGTGCGTGTATGTGATGCATGTCTTCCAACCCCCATTTCTTTCTCCCTTTTACTTACCAGCTTATGATGGTTAGTTTAGGGCATGTTTCAATTAGCATCCTTATGCTTTGCATGAGTTCATCATTCATCTTTTTTGCATGCACCGGGCTCGGCGCATCATACAAACTGCATTAAATTTCAATACATTTACTTGAATACGTGTTCAACAGCATGTTATCAAGTTGCATTTCATATGCCATCTTAGAATAGCCGAGCCTATTTTAGTTGCATTTTTGCATGTGTTACATTAGCCATTTTAACATGAATTAGGATTATGCATGATTTCTAACTAGTTCTCTGTTTTGGCTCGGAGTACACTGTGAGTGTTTATGCTTTGGCATCCCTGCATGAGATGTGTATGTTGCCATGTTGGTATGCTTACCATGAGGCTAACTGCTTAACTGATATAACTGCATGAATGCCTGTGGGTGAAGGTTGGATTGCTTGAATTGGAACAATTCATCGAAATGCGAGTTTTAAGCCCACTTGAGGGTGGCAAAATCTACGACTTAGCCTACTTGCGAGTAGCAAACTTCAAATCATTTTCACAAACGAACATGCAATGTTTTGTTCCAACTTAGGCGATCTAGTCTATACTTGTATGCTGTGCCCATCACATAGTAATTCTAGGTTAATAACCGGAATAAAAACACATGTGTTTTCAAAAACAAAATATCATGCTTAGTAAAGGCCGATCTTTTCATCGGGCGAGCGGGGGTGCTCATTGCATGACCTTCCCCTCTCGTACCCAAGTTCCCGAGCCGAGGCAACTTTGGTGATGGCGGACACGTGGCCTTAGGCACGAGTCAGGGTTTCCTAAATTCCCCCAAAATAAAATATTTAGGTGGCGACTCTGTATCTGGCAAAGCAGTCCATGTTTGGCACTTCTTTATAAAAATCAGTTTTCCAAAACGATTTGCTAGATTTGGACTCTTTGGTGATTTATCGGTCTCACATTGCACTTTGTGAGATTAGATTCAGAACCGTGACACGAGTCCGAACTGTAGTAGCTAAGAACAAAGCGATTCGCGCCCTCGCGCACGGAGAGCGGAGTTCTCGGGGCGGTCTACACCTCCCCTGTGCGTCTCTCTCTCTCTCTCTCTCTCTCTCTCTCTCTCTCTCTCTTTTATTTTCCTCCATTGATGCTCAATCTTTAAGCTTGAAATGTGAGTCTTTAGAGTGAGATTTTGCAAAAGCCTTGTAAATGAAAGTCGGAGTGCTCGTCCTGATCTTCGCAATGGTAGTCTCGAATTTATGATCGGGGAAGATTTGCCTTCCAGATTTCCTCTTCTTCATTATTTGAGGTAGGGACTTTCTTCATGTTTTTACATTAAAACTATGGGTTATTTTGAGAAAATACATAATTATAAGAGGTATTGCACATATATATATATATATATATTATATATATATATATATATATATATATATATATATATATATATATATATATATATTCAGATTTTTGTTTGGTAATTTTTGGAAGAAAAATTATGTTGAAATGTTAAGAATGTTGGCATTTTGAGATTGATTTGGAAAAACCATTTTGTATTGATAATTTTGCAAAAAAATCTGAAAATAAAATTTAATAGTTGTATGGATTGTCTCTACATCATATTATGATTAGATGATTTATTTTGAGAAATATAAAGTTGAATTTTTTTTTTTTTTTTAATCTTTGATTTGGAATTTATTTTTGAGCAAAAGAAATTAATGTTGAGCAATATGGAGTAAATGCTTAAGTAGGAATTATAGAGTTGCTTTGGGATTAAAAACTCTAAAAGTGTTATATTCATGATATTTTATGAAAGATGATATGTTGAGGATTAAGTTGTTTTCATTTTTATGAAAATAAAAATGTGAAATGTGGACTTTCAAACTCATACCCTTGAAAATGTTACTGTTGGGTATATTTCATAATTTTTTATGTAAATATCATGTTGGTTAAGTAATTTTAGAAAAAGTTGTGAAATTGTTATTGGTAGAGAATTTGGTAAAAGTATTACCTCTTTAAGTAGCTTGGCATGAAAAATGGTTATGTTGAAATATAGTTATGTTTGAGGGATGAGGCATGTGAAGTTAGGTTTGGTATTATTAGTTTGGAAATTTTTGAATATAATAAACTTACTAATTTAGTGGATTAAATTAGTTTTTGTTAAAAGGTTATATCCGTTATGGTTAAAAGTATGTTATTAAGATTATACCATAACTTTTGACATAGTAGGATGGAAAATGGAAATATTTATTAAGTAGAGATTTCCTTTGAGTTATACATATATTTTTGCAAGATCTAGATGATTTTCGAAATCATCCTTTAATTTATTTTGAAAATTGATTGTTGATTCAAGAAGATGAGAGATTTTTTTTTTTTTTTTTTGAAAGTGGGTTTACTTTCTTGTTCCTTTTAAAATAGAAATTAAGGGTTTTAAACAATGAGGATTGAAGAGAGATGTTTCTGGTGACTTTCTTTCAAAAATAAAGATGAGTGGTTTTGGTGAAAAAAAAACTAGAAATTAGGGGTTTTTAAGAAAGACGTTGACAATCTTTGAAGATGTTGTTATATTTATTTTGTGTGCCAAAATAAATGATGTTTAAAAAATTGTTTATTTGCTTACATATAAATGATGGTTTTCATGGAATATGAGAATTGTTGAAATTTTGGAAATTGTTGTTCAAAATGTTGATATAGTCTTGAAGTGACTAAATGGTTGAGATTACTCTAAGTGTGGGAATTTTGTTGTCCCATGGATGAATTAGAATAAAAGTATTTATATTCATCTTGAGAAATTATATTGAAATGAGAAATGAGAATTTTAATCACAATGGGAATATTGTGTGGAAGTATTAAAAGTGGAAGAAATATTGCATTATATTATTAATCTTTGCATTGGCATATCAATTCATTTGATAATGATGAGCTTTGAAATTTGATTTGAAAACTTTGCATTGAGAAATGAATGTTGGGAAACAAGTTTTCATGAAATGATTTTAGGGTAAATATGGTGGTAAGTCTTGAAAGGTGGTGTAGATGATAGGTGTCGAGCCTTCCAGTTAATACTGGTAAAAATGACAGATTATAGGTGTCAAGCCTTCCAGTTAATACTGGTAAAAATGATAAATTAGTAGTACTTGTATAGTCTACTTGTAGACACCAGCCTAGTGATTACCTGAGTCTTATTTACTATCTTGGAATTTTATTGAAAATGTTGGATTAATGTGTTTTCAAAGTGGCATTGTGCGTAAGTTTTTCAAAAGATGAGAAAAATATTTTGAGCATGACATGGCATATGCATTCATCTCATAAGACCGTCTAAAATGGATTTGATGAATTGTTAAATTATTTGATTCAATTGATAATTGAATAATTGAATGAATTGAAAAGGATGTCCGGTTGCTATTGAAATATGTTTATTTATTTAAGTTAACTTCTTGTAGTTAATGAAATAAATTGGATTTAAAAGATTATGTAATAAAATCATATGGTTTTGACATGAGATGATTTCACGTATATGTATGAGTATTTTGGTACCAGCATATCTTCTAATGTTTTAATATGAGATTGCTTGATGAACTAGTGGTTGCTCACCCCCTGCCTGTACATGTGTACAGGGAATGCTTTTCGGATTTGAAGATCAAACAATGGGTTTTACCATTTCATAAGTGCAATGTAGTGATGGATTGTACTACTTCATTTGTTGTTTGACTGAGTGCTATTTTTTTGTAAAGAATAGTGTCCTCTCTTTTATTGTAAGCCTCAGGGCATTTCTTTTATTTGTATGTAAATGTCATTGTTGTACAACGAGAGGGAATATGTATATTTAATTATTCATCGTTTCATCCAAGGATGAAATGTTATTTGTAAATGGACTTAATTAATGAATATTGGTAAGGTTATCCGAGTAATAAAATACGAGGCGTAACATTTTTAGAAACACATGGTCACCAACTTCAAAAGATAAAGGTCGTCTCCTCTTATTGGCATAACTCTTTTGTCGGCTTTGGGCCGTAGCTAACCTCTTCCGAATGAGAACAACTTTCTCGGTTGTCTCTCTAACAATTTCCAGACCCAGTAACGGTGCATCACCTACTTCGGCCCAACAAACTGGTGATCTACAAGGTCAGCCATAAAAGGCTTCAAATGGTGCCATCCCAATACTAGCTTGGTGACTATTTTTGTAAGCAAACTCAATCAATAGTAAGTGCTTTTCCCAAGGCCCCTTAAAATCAAGGACGCAAGCTCTAAGCAAGTCCTTTAAAATCTGAATGGTACATTCTGACTGTCCATCGGTTTGAGGATGATAAGCGGTGCTAAGAGTCAACTTAGTTCCCAACGCCTCTCGAAGGCTTTGTGTCGACACCCCATTTTTAACCGTCCTCAAGACTTGGACGTCACCGTTTGAACACTTGGTGATCATCCATGTTTGTGTTCGTCTTGAGTTCTCGGAGGTTTCGGTCGCGCGCCTTGCCTCAAGACCTCTCGACTTGTTTTCTTTGTGTTTGGTTATGCACCAAACACTTGTGTTTTTGCTTCTGAGGGCAGGGAATGGCTTGTTGACCATCCCCACAACTCACTGGCCATGACTTGAGGCCACCGGCCCTGTTTTCTTGCTATCGGCCAAAAGTTTTGGCCGGTCGGCATTGTGTTTGGTCAACCGGCCCCTTTTGTTGGTCAATCGGCCATTTATGCTAGTCGACCCCTTTCTATCTACTTTTGGCAGATATTTTATGCCAGCTGTAACAGCTGGCATCCACAATACACCCCCTCCATACACGTGTATGGAGGGATTTGCCTCTTGTTTAGCTTCTCTTAGAAGCTTTGCAATTTTGGAATTCTATAAAGAGGGAGCTTCTCCTCCCTCCTCAAGGGTTCCAGAGGTTTAGAGAATTAGGGTTAGAGAGTGAGATACAACTTTGTATCTATATTCTCTTATTTGATCCCATTTTGTGACCTAAAGTGAGTTTTGTCTTGCTTTTGCACTAGAACACCTAGCATTACACCATCCTTGGGTTGTTGAAGCCTTAGAAGGTTGTTGTTAGGGTTCTTGGACTGGTTTTGACCAAAGAAAGGTGCTGGAGCTTTGTTTCTAAAGGAGGTCTACAAGGGTGAGCATCCTTACTTTAGTTACCCCCTTCTTGCATAGGCTTTTAGCCATTCTTGCTTATTGTTTTAAGCTTCGACTATAACTGATAAAAGTTCTGATTTTGTGTGTTTTAGAACTTTGTTCAAGGTTACTTTGAGGTTTGGGGTTGTCTCCCCCCTCCAAGGCCTTGTTAGGCCTTGTTTTAGGCCATACCTTTTGGCCATTGTTTTGGTCTTTGCATGACCTCTCTACCACTGAAATCCAAAGGATTTTCAGTGGTGGAGAGGTGGTTTTGAGGTCCAAAATTGGAGAGGGTCATCCCCTCTCCTTGTTGTCTTTAATGCTTGCATAAATGGCTTATGTGGTGGCATGTGTGCTTAGCTTGTTTTAGCTTCATTTCAGTAGGTATTAGGCTTTGTTTTGCCATGATACACCTCTGTTTTGAGTTGGTTTAGACATGCCATGTATGCTTTATACACTTGTCTTGTAATCCCATGTTTTGGCCTTAACATGCATCATGTTGTAACATGTGTTTTTAGCATGAATTTGGCTCAACTCCATGAAGCTTCTAGCTTTGTTTTGGTATGCTTGAGGTCTGATTTTGGTTGTTTGGGTCACATGTGACTTGCTTTGTATAGCTGCCATGCAATCTAGCTTGCAGGCTTTGAGTATTGAATCTTCTAGCATGCTTAATTTGGATCATTTCAGTGGTTTGGCATCACTTAGAATGTTATTTCAGTCCATATAGTATGCTTGAATACTTGCATTTATCACCTATTCCATGCCTTGGATAGTTTGTGTTTTATGCCTCATGAATGTGTCATTGCGTATGCCGTCATGCTTAGGCATTTGGGATACCATCTAAGTGGGTTTTTGGGCTCATTTTAGCATGACATATCTCTGATTTTGGTTGCTTAATTCATGCCATGTTTGGTTGCATTAGGTGTAGTGTAACACCTCTTTGATGGCCTTGCATGTTTCATGTTTTTGCCCCTTTGTTTTGGCTTGTTTGGCCTTGGTCATTGCATCTTTAGGTTCATTTTGGCATGACCTAGGACTGTTTTAGGTCATACTTGCCATATGCTTCATGTTTCGTGTGACCATAGTTTGAGCCCGTTGGCTAGTCTTACGCCTTGAACCTTCTTGCATGCTTGGTTTGCTTTACTTGGTTGATTTGGCATCATTCCTAGCATGTTTTCAGAGCTTAACATGCTTGTCATTGGTCCTTGTTTATCCTCTTTTAAGTATGCTTAAAAGTTGCTCTTTTATGCTTGAGTGTTGGACCATTATACATGCATGTTTGTATGTGGTTTTGTCTTTCATTCCATAGCATTATGGCCACTGTTTTGGACATATTAGAGAGTTGTCCATCTTGGTGTAAGCCCATCCTTTGCGTGTTGTTGCATGCTTGCCTTGTATGTTGTTGCATACTTGGTCCATTGCATATTGTTGTATGCTTAAGTTTCATTTTGCATGCTTGTTAGCTTGCATTTTGTCATGTGTTTGATATGTTGTCGCATGCTTGCATGTTTGCATGCTTGTTCACATGCTCATGTTGCATTAGTTTGCTTGCATGCCTAGGTTGCATAGCATTGTGTATGTTTGCATCCCATGCTTCTTGATAAACCATGATAGAGGTTGGAGGTCCTTCATTTGTTTTGTGTGCATCTCATTTGACATTAAAATGCACACTTGACACTTTGGGCCATCATGCATTGAAATGCGTGATTGGTAACCCAAGGGTCGGGAACCATACTCCTTTGAGTCTCAAACATGATAAGGAGGGTGGTAGTGCATACATTGCTTTGAAAATGCATTGCCATGCTCTGTTTGTCCTCTGCTACAGCAAAGCAGGTTTCTGCAGGAATAGATGGTCGGTCGACCATCTTTATTGCCGGTCGACTACAAATGTTTGGCCGAGGGCATCATTTTTGGTCGATGACCAGTTTCCCATGGCCGGTGGCCTTGCCTCTTGGTCGGTGACCTCCCACAGTGCTCGGGGAGTGATTCAGAAGTACCCTTGAGACTTGTGAAGTTTTCAGAGGTGCAGAGTAGTGCAAACAAAGGCAACAGTGGCATGGGAACAGGTTTTCGAGCGAGGCGATCGAGCATGCATCATTCAAGCATTTCGAGGCGGGGCTGCGGCCACCTCCTTTTGTAATTCATTTGTTAATTAATTAAGGTTTTGTAATATTTAATTAGCTAGTGTAGTTAATTATTTATTTGGTTTGTATTATTCTTTTGACCCCTCCGAGAGAGGGCGAATTTTGTAATAAGCGTGCGTGTGTGTGATGCATGTCTTCCAACCCCACGTCTTTCTCTCTTTTACTTACCTGCTTTCAATGGTTAGTCTTAGGGCACGTTTCAATTAGCATCTTTATGCTCGCATGTTTGCATCCATCCATTTGTATTGCATGCACCGGGCTCGGCACATCATGCTAACTGCATTGTATTTCAATTCTAATTTGAATACATGTATCAATTTGCATTTCATATGACATCTTAGAATAGCTGAGCCTATTTCTAGTTGCATTTTGCCTGTGTTGCATTAGTCATTTTAACATGAACTAGGATCATGCATGATTCCTAACTAGTTTCTTATTTTGGCTCAGAGTACTAGGTAAGCTTTTTATGTTTTGGCATCTTGCATGAGTGTGAGTGTTGCCATGATAGCATGCTTGCCATGAGACTATGTGCTTATGTGTTATAACTGCCTGAATGCCTGTGGGTGAAGGTTGGGTTGTTTGAATTGGAATAATTCATTGAAATCCGTGTTTTAGCCTACTTGCGAGTAGCAAACTTCAAACCATTTCCAAACGAACGAATATGCGATGCTTTGTTCCAAATTAGGCGATCTAGTCTATACTTGTGTGGTGTGTGCATCATATAGTAATTCTAGGATAATAACCGGAATAAGAGCACATAATGTTTTCAAAACTAGATATCACGGTTAGTAGAGGCCGATCTTTGATCGGGCGAGCGGGGGTGCTCATAGCTGACCTTCCCCAATCGTACCCAAGTTCCCGAGCCGAGGTAACTTTGGTGATGACGGACACGTGGCCTTGGGCAATGAGTTAGGGTTTCCTAAATTCCCCCAACATAAAATATTTAGGTGGAGACTCTGTATCTGGCAAAGCAGTCCATGTTTGGCACTTCTTTCTTAAAAATCAGTTTTCCAAAACGATTTGCCGGATTTGGACTCTTTGGTGATTTATCAATCTTGCATTGCACTTTGCAAGATCAGATTAAGAACCGCGACATTTTGAGTCCGAACTGTAGTGAGCCCCAAATGAACAAAACGGGATTCCCTTCAGGGACGTTCGGGGACATCCACACTTTGCCATAATCGGGCAGTATAACGAGGATCCCTATCTGACACAATAGTCACAGGGACTCCATGAAGTCGAACTATCTCTCTAATGTACAACTCTGCCAAGCGTTCGACTGAGTCGCTGGTGCACATCGGAATGAAATGGGTAAACTTAGTCAACCTATCAACAATCACCCAAACGGCGTCATTGCCTCGTTGTGTTCTAGGAAGCCCAACTACAAAATCCATGGTAACACGCTCCTATTTCCATTCGACTATCGGTAAGGGTTGTAACAAACCTGCTGGTTTTTGGTGTTCGACCTTCACTTGTTGACAAGTAAGGCACTTCGATACAAATAAAGCGATATCTCGCTTCATACCCCTCCACCAAAATTGACGACTAAGATCGTGGTACATTTTGGTGCCTCCCAGATGTACCACAAGGCGTGAGTGATGAAATTCCCGGAGTACTTCCTCTCTACAAGATTCCGGTACAAACAAACGGTCTAGGTAACGTACACTCAGATCCAAGTGAACGTTCAAACCTCTCTCTTCCTTCCCACTGAAAATTTTAACCCGGATAGACTCTACTTTAGGGTTCCCTTGTTGTGTCTCTATGACCTTACTAATCAAGGTAGGTTGAGCAGTCAAAGTAAACAATGTAGCACTCTCACTGGACTCACCCAAGTGCAAATCAAACTTGCCAATTTCACCTAGCATAACCCATTCCCGAATGGCCACACTTGCCAAACTACTCACAGATTTCCGACTCAAAGCATTGGCCACCATATTGGCCTTCCCTAGATGATAGTGTAACTCAAAGTCATAAACCTCCATAAATTCCATCCACTTTCGCTGTCATAGATTCAAGTCTTTTTGAGAAAAAAAATACTTTAAACTCTTATGATCGGAGAAAACCTCAAACTTCTTACCATACAAGTAATGCCTCCAAATTTTCAAAGCAAAAATCATCGCTGCTAATTCTAGATCATGGGTGGGGTAATCTTTCGCATGAGTTTTCAATTGTCGTGAACCCTAGGCCATAACTTTTCCCTCTTGCATCAAGACACAACGAAGTCCATCCCCGGACGCATCACAATAGACAGTGTAATTCTAACCCCTTTTCGGAATTATCAAAACCGGCGGTAGTCAATCTAGTCTTAAGCTCTTGGAATGACTTTTCACACGCCTCACTCCACACAAATTTGATACTCTTTCTAGTCAACCTAGTCAAAGGTGCAGCTAGCTAAAGAAGTCCCTTACAAAACGTCGATAATACTCCGCTAATCTCAAGAAACTCCGGATTTCAAAAACATTCTTGGGTTGTTCCCAATCCTGTACGGCATCTATCTTTGAGGAGTCCACAGTTACTCCCTCTCTAGACACTACATGCCCCAAAAACTTCACCTCAGTTAACCAAAACTCGCATTTCTCAAATTTGGCATACAATTGGTGTTCACTAAGTAAACCTAGCACTACCCGCAAGTGAGTCTTGTGTTCCTCCTTGGAGGTTGAATAAATCAATATGTCGTCCACAAATACGACCACAAAACGGTCCAAGTATTTTCAAAAAATTTTGTTCATCAAATCCATAAAGGAGCAGGCACATTGGTTAACCCAAAAGGCATTACAAGGAATTCATAGTGGCCATAACGCGTACGAAAGGCCGTTTTCTGAATGTCCTCCTCTCGGACTCTCAACTGATGGTACCCCGACCTCAAATTTATTTTTGAGAAGCAACGAGATCCTCTAAGTTGGTCAAACAAATCATCTATTCTGGGTAGAGGATACTTGTTCTTAACTGTAACTCTATTCAACTTGCGGTAATCAATAAACAACCGCAACGATCCACCCTTCTTCTTCGCAAAGAGAGCCGGTGCTCCCCAAGGTGATGTACTAGGACGAATGGAGCCCTTATTTAAAAGCTCTTGGAGATGAATCTTCAACTCGTGTAATTCGGCGGGTGCAAATCTGTACGGTGACTTGGAAATCGGTGCCGTGCCAGGCACTAATTCAACGGAGAACTCGATCTCCCGGTGAGGTGGTAAACTAGTAAGATCTTCTAGAAAGACATCCGGGTATTCACAAACTACTCTTGGTAACTCAACACGAGCCCCGTCACTATCACTATCCAAGAGAGTTGCAAGAAGGCCACTAAGTTTGCTCCTACTACGAGGGTCAACAACTGGCGACAAGGCTCTATCAACTCGGTTCCCTAGAAAATAGAAACGATCACCGCTCGAAGTGCACACCGTAACTCTCTGACGGTAACAATCAATCACAGCTTGGTAAGAACACAACCAGTCTATGCCTAAAATGACATCAAAACTCAACATATCTAGCAACGCAAAAGCAAACAAAAGTCGACGCCTGGCAACTTCTATTTCACAATCACGACAACCCTGATCTAAATTCACTATACCCCTAACAGGTGACTCTACTCTGAGTGGAGGCACTAACCGTGCTACCTCTAACCCCAATGCAGAATCAAATGCAGTAGATATAAATGAATGAGATGCACCCGTGTCTATCAATACATTAGCCAAAGAATTACACACAACAAAAATACATCTCACAACTGAGGATTCTGGCAACTGCTCTGGCACGGTAACAGCATACACGTGCCCCTGTGGCCCCTGATTAACTTGCTTCCCTTTTGGAGCATAGGCATGTTGTACTGACTGAGCCGAAGCGGCTCTTTGATTAACTTGTGAAGCTTGGACTGATTGAGCCTGCTGGTGGCCCTGAGTCTGCCTCGACCCTGATGCGCCAGATGCGCCTCCCAACTGTGGGCAAGTTCTCTTCATATGCCCCGGCTGACCACATTGATAACAATGAAACCCTTGACCTTTATTCTGAGACTGAGACTGACTTTGAGATCGATTAGGTCGTGGTAATATTAACTGCCCTCCTCCCTTCTGTGGGCATGAAAAGGCTTTGTGACCCGGTTGGCCACACTTGAAACACGAGAAGCTACTCGATGCACTTTTTCCCGGACCCGCACTAGGCAAAAGAAAAGTGGATCTAGACTGCTGTGGTTGGGACTGGGATGGATAGATGTTCCTGCTCTTCTTGTTCTGCCTATAGTCTCCTTGAGACTCTTGGCCCCTAGACCTCGAACTCCGAAGCCTCTCCTCTTGGGCTTGTATGGAAATTTCTACGTGTGTCGCCGTCTCCACAAGACGGTCATATTCCCGAATCATATTTTTGACAAGCTCGAACATAATTTTTGTTTTCAATTTCTTTTCAAATTCAATGCAACGACGCTGTCATGACCCGAACCCGCCCCCAAGGGTTAAGGACATAATCGGCCAGTAATCATGAGATTACCTACGGCCTCAAACCAAACCAGACATAACTCATCAGAGTAAAGGGGGCCAAACAGAAGCAAAATTTAAAACTTTGCCCATAGAGCTGTGCTTACATGGCACGTCATAACAAACCATACACATACATGTTAATAACTCACTTCAGAAAATATAGTAGGATAAGGTTCTGTACAAACAGGATCATTTAAGTCTAAGTCAACCCATGAAAACTATATACAACAGATTCAAAGTCTTTGCCAACATGACAAAATATAAATACATAACAAAAGGGCAAAGACGAGTCTCGTGCGTGAGACGCAAAGGCTGACTCTTCAAAACCTCGGTTGTTCCACACGGACTTCACTGAGGCTGGGTCTAGATCTCTCTTGGCTCACCTACAAACACATGAATGAGCGTGAGTGAAAGAGCAGTGAATAATATCGATTGAAGAAGATGCATTGGAACAATATACATCGGACGACCTTAGGCCCAATTCATATTTCTATCTAGTATATAAATAGCTATAGATCAAGTGACTTCAGTTCCAAACACTTTGGACGGCCTCGGGCCCAATCCATCCATGTCAAACTGGCCATTGGCCCATTTGTCTTTCATTCATGTCAGACTGGCCTCTGGCCTATTCATTCTTTCATTCAGATCATATTGGCCTCTGGCCCATTCATTCTATCTTTCAGATCATACTAGCCTCTGGCCCATTCACCCATTTATGCCAGACTGGCCTTCGGCCCATTCATTCATTCATTCGTGTCAAACTGGCCTTTGGCCCATTCGTACTTTCATGTCAAACTGGCCTTCGGCCCATTCCTACTTTCATGTCAAACTGGCCTTTGGCCCATTCATAACTTCATGTCAAACTGGCCTTTGGCCCATTCATTTGGCATAGCAAACATTGTCCACCAATCAGATTAACAAACTTATAAACTTACATAGAAGTAAGCAATTGGACAACAACATATTTCAGATATCTTTGTCAAGACATTACTCACAGTGATCGGTTGGTTGGTTTGCCCTAGAGCTTGACCCTACACATCACGTAACACATATGGGTCACAAATAATTCAATCTGCTCCTTAATTCACATATTCCTCTTTAGGCTTCATTCTTATCTCTTTAACTCAATTACAATGCTCAATGTATGCCTAAGAGTATTTAGAAGTGAAAGAAAACAGAAAACGAAACACAGAATGCCTTTATAAAATTTTCAGAAATAGGGTCCCCGCTCGAGCGTGGACTTCCCCGCTCGAGCGGACCCATGAGGTCTGCAAAAGTACTGGATGCATCAAATTTACGCTCGAGCTCGCACTCGGACGCTCGAGCGCGAACATCGATCTACATAGGTCCCCGCTCGAGCGTGAACTTCCCCGCTCGAGCAGACATCATGACTGCAGAAAATACTGGGAGCTCGAATATTACGCTCGAGCGGAGGTGCTCCCACTCGAGCGGACATCAAATTTTCTGGATTTTCCAGAACTTGTTCTTGAGCTTCAACTTGACATTCAAAGGCTCCAAACAACAATTTCAGCTCAAACTTCACATATACATGTACTAACATGGTACAAACACTAAATTACAACATTATGAAGTCCAATTCCATGAATTACTCACATGCATGGCTCAAATTGACCCAAACTCATCACCAACACATTAAATTCAAACATTCAAGACTAACACTTCCATGGTTTGTGCTTGCATGTGGGAGATACCCATTATCCTCAAGTTAATTGGTGAAGAGATGATCAAATACATGGACTTCAACAAAAACTTACATGGATCATACATTTTGTGGTCAAACATGCAAATTCAAAGCAATTACACACATGCATGCATACATTGACGTTCAATTCAACAAAACCAACCAATTTCATCATACTCAATTAAATTCATGTTCTTGACCATTAAAAACTTGAACTCACAAAATTACAAATTAGAGTTCATGAATTCACTTACCCAGAGGCTTTAATCTTCCCAAATTATGGTCAAATCTAGAGTTGGCCTTTCAATCTTCACAAACTTGAGCTAAACAGCCAACTCTCCTTCTTCCTCTCTCTCTAGCCGACCCTCTCTCTTTCTTAGAGTTAAAATCAGCCAAAATGGATCAAAGAGAGGAATTGAACACATAGTGGCCCTTTTATAGCCCCACTAGATCACATTATTTTAATATTAAATAATTGAGCACTTAATCAGTCGTTCTGAATCTAATTATTTTGATCCAAATCAATTTCCAATTAAATTTCACCGTAGGCTCTAAAAATTATGCCAATCACAATTGCGTAATCAATTTTGGCTTCTGTGGCCGATAAGGCCTTCAATTTAATTTCCAAAGCAGATAATTCAACAGATATTCCTACGGTGAACACATAGAAATTCAAAACCACATATTTTCACATAATGGCACACAAAATCATATCAAACACATAATCACATTTATAATAAGGACCAATTAACATAAAACGGAACAGGGTTATCACAGTCTTCCCCCCCTTTAGGAAGTTTGGTCCTCCAAACTTATTTTATCTTCATCGGGGAACAAATGTGGGTAGCGTAGTCGCATTTCCTCCTCTTTTTCCCACGTGGCATCCGTCCCATAGTGCTCTTTCCATTCCACTTTCACCATCGGAATGGACTTGTTTCTCAATTGTTTCACTTGCCGGTCAATAACTCGTTCCGGCCATTCGGCGTACTCCATATTTTCATCAATGGCTACCCGATGATAATCAATCACATGAAATGGGTCTCGGAGGTAACCACTCAACATCGACACATGAAACACATTATGGATTTGTTCAAATCCCGGTGGCAAAGCAACTCTATAGGCAACTAGACCAAGCCTTTCCAGAATTTGAAACGGCCCAATGTAACGGGGCGACAACTTGCCCCTCTTTCCAAACCTGGCTTGGCCTTTCATTGGGGACACACGAATAAACACATGGTCACCGACCTCATACTCAAGAGGTCTTCTTCAAACATCTGCATAATTCTTCTGTCGATCCTGAGCTATTTTGAGCCTTTGCCGAATAGTTTTGATCTTCTCAGAAGTGTCTTGCACAATTTCAGGCCCAAGTAAAGCTCTATCCCCGACTTCTGTCCAACAAATCGGTGATCTACACCTTCTACCATACAAAGCCTCGTATGGTGCCATACCGATGCTGGAGTGGAAGCTGTTGTTGTATGCAAATTCCACAAGTGACAAATAGTCTTCCCAACTCCCCTGAAAATCCAAAGCACACATCCGAAGCATATCTTCTGGAGTTTGTATTGTTTGTTCTGACTGCCCATTTGTCTATGGGTGGAATGCAGTACTGAACCTTAGTTCTGTCCCCATAGCTTCCTGCAAACTCTTCCACAACCTAGATACAAATTTCGGATCTCTATCCGACACAATAGATACCGGAACTCCGTGCAAACGGACAATCTCATCAACATATATTGTAGCCAATCTATAAGCATTAAACGTAGTTCTAACTGGTAGAAAATGTGCAGATTTAGTTAGTCTATCAACTACAACCCAAATAGAATCCATACCTCAAGGAGTCCGAGGTAGGCCAATAACAAAATCCATAGTCACATGCTCCCACTTCCATTCAGGAATAGGGAGAGGTTGAAGTAGACCGCCTGGTTTTCTGATGTTCAGCTTTAACTTGCTGACACTGAAGACATTTGGACACATATTCTGCAATTTCTTTCTTCATTTTAGGCCACCAATAGGTTTGTTTCAAATCCCGATACATTTTGTTGTTACCCGGATGCATAGCAAACACTGATTTGTGGGCTTCATCTAAAACCCTCTTCTTTAGTTCCGGAATATCTGGGACGCACATTCGGTTTCGAAACCTCAACACTTCATTTTCAATGCCGAACTCTGCCTTTGGACTCGTCTCAAATTCATCAATCACCTTCTTGAGGAATTCATCCTCTTTTTGTTTCTGTTTAATTTCCTCAATGATTGCCAGTTCAGCTGAAATAGCGGCTATCAATCCCCCATGTTCACACAATATTACTTCGATTTCAGACTTCTCAAAATCTTGCAAGATTTCTTTCTATTTAGTAAGCAAACAAACCATACTCCCCGTTGATTTTCTGCTTAAGGCATCAGCAACTATATTAGCTTTCCCGGGGTGGTACTGGATCTCAAGATCATAGTCTTTTATCAGTTCGAGCCACCTCCTCTGCCGTATGTTCAACTCCTTCTGTCTAAAGAAGTATTTCAGACTTTTGTGATCCGTGTAGACTTGACACTTTGCTCCATACAAATAATGTCGCTAGATTTTCAAAGCAAACACAACTGCGGCCAATTCCAAATCATATGTTGGGTAGTTTTTCTCGTGTGGTCTCAACTGCCGGGAGGCGTAGGCAATAACCTTTCCGTTCTGCATTAATACACAACCCAAACCTTTATAAGACGCATCATTGAAAATTACAAAATTTTCCGCACCTATGGGCAATGTCAATATTGGTGCAGTGGTCAGTCTCGTTTTTAGTTCATGAAAGGCAGACTCTCTTTCGTCGTTCCATTCAAATGATTGCCCCTTGTGTGTCAACTGGGTAAGAGGTACAGCTATCTTGGAAAAGTCTTTCACAAATCTTCTGTAATAACCAGCTAAGCCCATGAAGCTGCGGACTTCTGTCACATTAGTCGGTGTAGGCCAATTCACAATTGCCTCTATTTTCTGCGGGTCCACTGAAATTCCTTCCTTGTTGATCACATGCCCTAAGAAAACAACTTCATCCAACCAAAACTCACATTTCTTTAGTTTAGCAAACAATTTCCTTTCCCTAAGTATTTGCAGGACAGTTCTCAAGTGATGTTCATGTTCAAGTCTATTCTTGGAGTATATCAAAATGTCATCAATAAAAACCACAACAAATTCGTTAAGGTAGGTTTTAAAAATTCTATTCATTAGGTCCAGAAATGCTACCGGAGCATTAGTCACCCCAAATGGCATAACAAGAAATTCAAAATGACCATACCTCATTCTGAATGCGGTTTTCTCAACATCTTCTGCCTTTACTTTCAGCTGGTGATATTTGGATCTTAAATCAATCTTGGAAAACACTTGTGATCCCTGCAACTGGTCAAACAGGTCATCAATACGAGGTAAGGGATATTTATTCTTTATTGTTACCTTGTTCAATTCCCGATAATTGATACACAAACGTAGGGTTCCATCCTTCTTTTTCACAAACAACAATGGTGCACCCCATGGTGAAGTGCTAGGTCGGATAAACCCCTTGTCAAGCAGGTCTTGCAGCTGTTCTTCCAGTTCTTTCATTTCAGCAGTAGCCATTCTGTAGGGAGTTTTAGAAATAGGCTGGGTGCCCGATGCAGTTTCAATAGTGAACTCTATCTCCCTGTCTACCAATTCCCCTGGTAATTCATTTGGAAACACATCTGGGAATTCTCTCACAATGGGGATATTATTCAATTCAACATCTACAGATTGTTCAGACAACACATAACACAAGTAACCCTGGCACCCTTTCCTGATCAGTTTGCATGCTTTTATTGCAGATATCAAATAAGGTGGAGGCACTACCCCATTACCCACAAACACAATTTCTGTATGTTCTGGTGGTTTAAATACAACTCGTTTGGTCACACAATCAATGGTGGCACAATATTTAGTTAATCAATCCATGCCCAAAATTACATCAAAATGCCTAAAGTTCAAGGGCAACAAATCTACATATAGGATAGCATCCTCAATACGCATGTCACAAAACCGGTATATAGATTCACACAATACAGACTCCCCAGATGGAGCAGACACACATAGCAGATATGGCAGTAATTCTAGAGGTCTACTCAGTCTAGATGCAAATGCACATGTCACAAAAGAGTGTGTGGATCTGTAGTCAATTAACACAAAAGCATCCTGATTACATATAGAAATAGTACCTGAGACAACTGCGTTGGCATTCCGTGTATCGCCCGGAACAAGCGCAAAAACTCTCCCTTGTCTCACGGTATCCCCGGTGATAGCAGGTCTCATAGTATTTCCCGGCTTCGGGATTGATGCAGTTGAACTAGCTGCTAGCTTCCCACCGTTCTGATTACAACCTCGGGCCATGTGCCCTTGTTTACCACATTTGAAATAGGCTCCTGATACACGGTAACAAACCCCACGGTGCCTTTTGCTACAAATATTGCACATGGGAGATGTGTCTTGGGAAGAATTCGAAATATTTGAGGAGCCCGTGTTTTGCTTTTTCAAAAATTTCTTCTTTGAGAAGAAGCCTTGTCTTTTGTTGCCTTTCCAGTCAGTTGTGGACTTAGTCTGTCTTGCTATGTTAGCCTCTGATATTATGGCCCTGTCTAGCACCCCAATGTAGGTTTCCAGCTTTAAGACATTCACCCTTTCTAAAATGTCACTTCGAAGCCCACCTTCAAAATGTCTCACCTTCTTATAATCAATATCAATTACATGTGGTGCAAACCTGGCCAATTCAGTAAATTTGGCCTCATACTCAGCTACAGTCATACTGTCTTGTCTAAGTTCCATGAACTCTGACACTTTTCTATCCTGAACACATTGTGGGAAGTACTTGTCATAGAAAATCTCCAGAAATTTCACCCAATCAACATCCTTATGATTTTCCCGCATTAACATCCACCATCTCCTTGCCTCATCCTCTAGCATAAAAGTGGCTAGAAGCACTTTTTGTGTCTCCGAACACGAGAACACTTCAAACAATTTTTCGATGCCGAGAACCCATGCTTTGGCCTTCAACGGATCTAATCCACCATGGAACTGTGGTGGTTTCATTTTCTTGAATTCTTTGGTGAGAGCTATTATCCGATCATCATTCTAATTATCTGGCATGGGTGGTGCTGAAGGTGGAGGTGGAGGATGTGGTTGTTGCCACTGTTGTTGCCATTCCTGTTGTTGCCTCAATGTTTCTGACATTTCCTGAATCAATCTCTCCATTCTATCTATTTTGGCAGTAGAGGACTTTTCTAACTCATCACCTCTTGTTCTCACCATCTGATTAGATTTACATTATTCTTTGTACAAAAGATTCACAGGTATGCATATATTAAAGAGCATACATATTCAATTAATTTGCAAAGCAAGCAAATCACAACGTATAGCACATAATTGTTCATATCAAACATTTAAGCATATTCTCGACGCTTCCAAATTCATACTTATCACATGAATGCATCCTAGATCTTTTCTAGACGCTTATTGCTCTTTTGGACAAGTGTGTGAGTTATTAACTCGTGCTCTGACACCACTCTGTCATGACCCGAACCCGCCCCCAAGGGTTAAGGACATAACCAGCCAGTAATCATGAGATTACCTACGGCCTCAAACCAAACCAAACATAACTCATCAGAGTAAAGGAGGCCAAATGGAAGCAAAATTTAAAACTTTGTCCATAGAGCTGTGCTTACATGGCACGTCATAACAAACCATACACATACATGTTAATAACTCACTTCAGAAAATATAGTAGCATAAGGTTCTGTACGAACAGGATCATTCAAGTCTAAGTCAACCCATGAAAACTATATATAATAGATTCAAAGTCTTCGCCAACATGACAAAATATAAATACATAACAAAAGAGTGAAGACGAGTCTCGTGCGTGAGCCGCAAGAGCTGACTCTTCAAAACCTCGGTTGTTCCACATGGACTTCACTGAGGCTGGGTCTGGACCTCTCTTGGCTCACCTACAAACACATGACTGAGCATGAGCGAAAGAGCAGTGAATAATATCGATTGAAGAAGATGCATTGGAACAATATACATCGGACGGCCTTAGGCCCAATTCATATTTCTATCTAGTATATAAATAGCCATAGATCAAGTGACTTCAGTTCCAAACACTTCGGACGGCCTCGAGCCCAATCCATTCATGTCAAACTGGCCTTTGGCCCATTTGTCTTTCATTCATGTCAGACTGGCCTCTGGCCCATTCATTTTTTCATTCAGATCATACTGGCCTCTGGCCCATTCATTCTATCTTTCAGATCATACTGGCCTCTGGCCCATTCATCCATTTATGTCAGACTGGCCTTCGGCCCATTCATTCATTCATTCGTGTCAAATTGGCCTTTGGCCCATTCGTACTTTCATGTCAAACTGGCCTTCGGCCCATTCATACTTTCATGTCAAACTGGCCTTCAGCCCATTCATACTTTCATGTCAAGCTGGCCTTTGGCCCATTCATACTTTCATGTCAAACTGGCCTTTGGCCCATTCATTTGGCATAGCAAACATTGTCCACCAATCAGATTAACAAACTTATAAACTTACATAGAAGTAAGCAATTGGACAACAACATATTTCAGATATCTTTGTCAAGACATTACTCACAGTGATCGGTTGGTTGGTTTGCCCTGGAGCTTGACCCTACACATCACGTAATACATATGGGTCACAAATAATTCAATCTGTTCCTTAATTCACATATTCCTCTTTAGGCTTCATTCTTATCTCTTTAACTCAATTACAATGCTCAATGTATGCCTAAGAGTATTTAGAAGTGAAAGAGAACAGAAAACGACACACAGAATGCCTTTATAAAATTTTCAGAAACAGGGTCCCCGCTCGAGCGTGGACTTCCCCGCTCGAGCGGACCCATGAGGTCTGCAAAAGTACTGGATGCATCAAATTTACGCTCGAGCTCGCACTCAGACGCTCGAGCGCGAACTCGGTCTACATAGCTCCCCGCTCGAGCGTGAACTTCCCTGCTCAAGCGGACGTCATGACTGCAGAAAATACTGGGAGCTCGAATTTTACGCTCGAGTGGAGGTTCTCCCGCTCGAGCGGACATCAAATTTTCTGGATTTTCTAGAACTTGTTCTTGAGCTTCAACTTGACATTCAAAGGCTCCAAACACATAATTTCAGCTCAAACTTCACATATACATGTACTAACATGGTACAAACACTAAATTACAACATTATGAAGTCCAATTCCATGAATTACTCACATGCATGGCTCAAATTGACCCAAACTCATCACCAACACATTAAATTCAAACATTCAAGACTAACACTTCCATGGTTTGTGCTTGCATGTGGGAGATACCCATTATCCTCAAGTTAATTGGTGAAGAGATGATCAAATACATGGACTTCAACCAAAAACTTACATGGATCATACATTTTGTGGTCAAACATGCAAATTCAAAGCAATTACACACATGCATGCATACATTGACGTTCAATTCAATAAAACCAACCCAATTTCATCATACTCAATTAAATTCATGTTCTTGACCATTAATCAAACTTGAACTCACAAAATTACAAATTAGAGTTCATGAATTCACTTACCTAGAGGCTTTAATCTTCCCAAATTATGGTCAAATCTAGAGTTGGCCTTTCAATCTTCACAAACTTGAGCTAAACAGCCAACTCTCCTTCTTCCTCTCTCTCTAGCCGACCCTCTCTCTATTCTTAGAGTTAAAATCAGCCAAAATGGATCAAAGAGAGGAATTGAACACATAGTGGCCCTTTTATAGCCCCACTAGATCACATTATTTTAATATTAAATAATTGAGCACTTAATCAGTCGTTCTGAATCTAATTATTTTGATCCAAATCAATTTCCAATTAAATTTCACCGTAGGCTCTAAAAATTATGCCAATCACAATGGCGTAATCAATTTTGGCTTCTGTGGCCGATAAGGCCTTCAATTTAATTTCCAAAGCAGATAATTCAATAGATATTCCTACGGTGAACACATAGAAATTCAAAACCACATATTTTCACATAATGGCACACAAAATCATATCAAACACATAATCACATTTATAATAAGGACCAATTAACATAAAACGGAACAGGGTTATCACAGACGCTCTTCCGTTGCCACCAACTCTAGTGCAAATCTAGACAAACTAGAGAAGACCACCTCAAACTCTGCCACGGCTATGTCGAGTTGTTTGAGGTTTTTAAACTCTTGCCTCAATCTCTCCCTAGTAATGGGAGGTATGTACTTGCCTTGGAAAGCAACCGCAAAGGCTTCCCATGTCGGCTCCACTCTACCCTTGGCATATTTCCACCGTTGACCTGCGTCTCCCTTAAGGTAGTAACTCGCTAGAGTCACTCTTAGTTCACTATCTTCGATGTGAAGCATCTCAAATGTCTTCATAGTTTGTTGGAGCCACTCATTCCCTTTCTTGGGCTCGGGGCCACCATGGAACTCATCCGCTTTGGCCCGCAAGAACTCTCTAGTAAGGAAACTCGCCCTTGACTCCGCGGTGTTCTCTCGGGCTTGATTTTCCACCCTCAACAAGTTCATAGACTCTCTTAAAGCCCCTGCCATTTCTCGAGCTAGGGCCCCCTGTAGACACCCCAGTTTTTACCGACCTTAAGACTCAGACGTCATCGTTTGTGCGCGCGATGATTGTGCATGTTCGTCCTCGTTTTGAGTGTCCGAAGTTCTCGGCTGAGTGCCTTGTCTTTGAGCCTCTTAACACTCTGTGTTTTGGCCTTGCTTTTGGGCCAAACCTTGATGCCTCTTCCCTGGAGGAGAGAAAGGCCTTGCCGGCCACTTTTCTCGCTTGTAGGCCACTTGAAGTGGTTCATCGGCTGGGGGAGGTGGCCGGCCGGCTGGCCACCTTAAGTGGCCGACAGCCAATTTTCTCTGTTTTTAGATATTTTCATATCTTTTGAGCCAGCTGTTGCTCACTAAGGTTCATCCTCCATACACGTGTATAGAGGGATGAAGCAAGCTTTTTGCTTGCTTGTTCTATATAAGGGGAGGTCCCTCCCCCTTTAGAGAGGTTCAGAAAATTTAGGAGCTAAATTTTACTCTCTCTAGAATTCTCTATCTCTCTATATTGTGCTATATTGTGCTTAAAAGTTAGTTTTCTTCACATATTTGCACTCAAACACCTAGTCAAACACCTTCACTTTGGAGCTGAGGTCCATTGAAGCTCGATTTGAGGTCTTAGGCTTGGTTTTGGTTCAGAATTGTTGCTGAATTGTTGCTGTGCTTCAAGGGTAACAACTTGTCCCTTTTAAGCTTTGTTTTGCTTAAGTGCTTGACCACCTTTGCATGCTATTTTAAGGCTGGTTTTAACCTGTTAAAAACTCTAACTTTAAGGCTTTAAAATGTTGGTTTGAGTCTTGTTTGGTTAAGGGGTGGTTTCCTCCCTTGACTCTTTGGCTTGTAAAGCCTTTTGAGCCACATTTCTTAGCTTTTGGAACACCCTTTGTTTGGCCTTTCTACCATTGAAACTCAGAGGAATTTCAGTGGTAGAAAGTTGGTTTTGAGGATCAAAATAGGAGGTGGTGGTCCCCTCTCCTTGTATCTTGTTTGTATGCATAGATGGCTTAATAGTTGAGCATGTTTTTCTACTACCTAATGACTTGATCTCAGCATGTTTTTGTGACCTTTTTGACATGCTATAACTCTGTTTTTGGCTAGTTGGAGCACCTCTTGTTTGCTTCTTACACTTGTAGTGTAATCATGCATACTAGCTTAGTATGCTTAATGAGTTAGCTTATCATTTCAGCTGGTGTTAGCTCCATCTCAGCATACTTTTGCTCATATTTTGACATGCTTTAACTCTTTTTTGAGTGGTCTTGGTCATATGAGGTCTGCTATGCATAGTTGTAGTGTAAATGGCCTCGACTAGCTTTGAGTTTTGAGGCCCTTAACATGTTGTGTATGTGATGATTGCATGTTTTGGCATCATTTAGCATGCAATTTCAGTGCATATAGTGTAGACATACTCTCACATATTCCACTCTTTCATCGCTTTTGAGAGTTGTGCTCTATGCCTTGCTTGTGAGCCTACATGCGAACATGTTTTTCTTGCTATTCGAGCTTCAATTTCAGCATATTGTAGTCTCTGATTTGGCATGATTAAGCTCTGTCCAGAGCTGGTTTGGTTCTTTATGCTTGATATTGCATGCTTCTAGAGTGATGCTCTTTACTAGCTTAATGTATTTGGCTTTTGAGCATGTCTTGTATGGATTGTTTGCATGATTTAGTGTCTTGAGCATGCCATTTTAGCTTTGGAAATCTGCCACCACCCTCATTTCTTCATCTTTTTTATTTGCTTTGAGAGTTGGTTGGCCTTGAGATTGTGTTTAAGCTTGGGATTGAGACTTGTGCTTAAATGGCTTTAACCCTCTTTTGAGGGTTCTTCCTAGTCAAAGGCATGGTCTCTCCTATGCCTTAAACCATTCTTTTGGTTGACCTCCTCTCCTTAGAGGACTTGCACATTGGACTTAACCGATTAGAGAATGGTTTGCTAGAGTTAAAATGAGTAAACAAGAATTGAGCAAAGTAAAACATACCAAGATAGCATATGTGTGTTGCATTGCATGTGTTTGGATCAGACGTTAATCCAAACACAAGAAATGTGAGACGTTCATACTCAAAGTGATGAAACGTGTCGCATTTCTTGGTTGCCAACACCCTTGATCATGCATGATAGGGTGACGACACTTTGAGTCTTATGTGCGCATTCACTAAGCTTGTACAAGCTTGGTTCTTGGGCCATCATGCATTGAAATGTTTGATTGGTGACTTGAGAGCCAAGTACCACACTCCTTTGAGCTTGAGACATGATGAGGAGGGTGGTAGTACACACATTTCTTGCCAAATACATTGTCTTCGCTCTGTTGCACTTTGTTGCAGCAAAGGCAGAATTCTGGAAAGAGAGATGGCCGGCCGGCCACTTGCAGCAGCCTACCGACCAGTCGCACTGGTGGCCGGCCAGTTGAGGTAGCCTACCAACCAGTTGAGGTGGCCTACAGGGAAAATTGTTGAAAGTGTTCCTGTGTTGGGGCAGATGCAATCTAGAAGTTCATATGATGTTCTGAGATCACCGCGAGTGCAAATAGAGGCAACTCATGGCAAGGCAATGCATTTTCGGGCGAACCAAACCGAGCATGCATGTCTCCCTCCCCCTCGAGGCCATTTTACTGCTTTACTTAGCTAGTTAATTTACCGGTTTTATAATTAATTAGTTAATGTGTTTAGTTAATTTAATTCATCTTTGTAATATTTTAATTAGCTTAGAATAGTTAGTTAATTTAGTTTCAATTGTGTTGTAATAATTAATTAGCTAAGTTAGTTAATTAGTTGGTTTGTAATAGTTAGCTTAGCTTAGCTTAGCGTAGCTAGTTAGCTTATTTATTCAGACCCTCCTTCGAGAGGGCGCATTGTTGTAATAAGCGTACGTGTGTATGTGCATGTCTTCCAACCCCACATCTTTCTCCCTTTTACTTACCGCTTTCGATGGTTAGTTTTAGGGCACGTTTTGATTAGCATACCTTATGCTTGCATGTTTGCATTCATTCATTTGTCTTGCATGCACCGGGCTCGGCGCATCATTCAAATTGCATTGTATTTCAATACCTCTTTGAATACATGTATCAAAGTGTTGCATTCATATGCCATCTTAGATAGCCGAGCCTATTTAGTTGCATTTTGCATGTGTTGCATTAGGCATCTAGCATAGTTAGGAATCATGCATATTTCTAACTAGTTTTCTATTTTGGCTTAGAGTACACTGTAAGTGTTTATGCTTTAGCATACTTGCATGAGTGTGAGTGTTGCCATGATAGCATGCTTGCCATGAGGCTATGTGCTTACTTGTTTAACTGCATGAATGCCTGTGGGTGGAGGCTTGATTGCCTGAATTGGGACAATTCATCGAATGAGAGTTTTAAGCCCACTTTGCGATGTGGCAAATCATCATGTTTTCAAGCCCACTTGAAGGTGGCAAATCCGCACTTTAGCCTACTTGCGAGTAGCACTTTCAAACCATTTTTGAAAACAAATATGAATTGTTTTGTTCCAATTCTCGTGATTGAGTCTATACTTGTATGCTGTGCGCATCACATAATAAGTTAGATTAATAATCAGAATAAGAAGACATGGTTTATAAAACAACATATCATGCTTAGTAGAGGCCGATCCTTTGATCGGGCGAGCAGGGGTGCTCATTTCAGGACCTTCCCCTCTTGTACCCAAGTTCCCGAGCCGAGGCAACTTTGGTGATGACGGACACGTGGCCTTTGGCACGAGTCAGGGTTTCCTAAATTTCCCGAAAACAAAATATTTAGGTGGCGACTCTGTAATCTGGCAAAGCAGTCCATGTTTGACGCTTTTTCATTTAATATTGATTTTCCAAAACCAATTGCCAGATTTGGACTCTTTGGTGTTTATTAGTCTCACATTTCACTTTGAGAGATTAGATTCAGAACCGTGACGGGAGTCCGAATTGCAGTAAGACCAATTCGTGCCCTCTCCGAATGGGGGGCGCGCGAAGAAAGTCGGGTCTACAGTTTCTGGCGACTCTGTTAGGGATTTAGAGAACTTGACTCGAAACTCATGATATGTTGTTTTATCTACATTTATGTGTTTGTTTGCATTGCATTTGCATTGGTGCACCTAGGACACAGTATTTGCCATCTGTTATTCCTAAACGGTTTGCCGGAGGCTTGCTTGGAAAAGCGTGCCATAAGGCTGATTGGTTTCGGACTCTGCCACGATGGGAACACAAACCTCGGATCGTGATCACCGCCGAGGCACCCTTTTTTGACCAATCGACCTAGTTTCATATCGGAAGCCTTAGAGACTGTTCCAAACTAGGACAGGTTGCTCACCCGAATGCAAGATTTTATGAAACCGCATGCGTGCGTAGTGAAACCCTATTTCCTGACAAAATAGGACAGGGAAACCCTACCCCACCATAGGGGTGTTTTGGCTCTCACTTGCTTGATATGTGTTGTTAGGGTGTGTCCCTACAAGGATGTATGTATCAGTTGCAAGTCCAGGTATCAGTCTGAGGGCATCAGTGTTTGAGGGTATTAGTTTTGAGGCAGAAAATTTGGGGGCAGAAATCAGTGTTTGAGTACAGTTAGTCCAGCTTATGATTTTCAACTGTGTGTTGTCTCTATCTAAGCCGAGATGCTGTCCGTTTTCTGATTGTTGTTTCCTTTTTTTGCTTTATTTTCTTTTTTGCAAGGTAGTATTTCATCATTGCTTCCGACGAGGCAGATATTCCCCGAGCACTTTGGACTAGAGGTAGAAGGCTTTCTCGATCTGAGGATCTAATTGACAGACAACCAGTGTTTGCTTCATTGCCCCCGGTTACAAGACGGAGGGCAGTCAGGCATAGAGCATCAGTACAGCAGTCGTTAGTTCAGCGGTCATTGTCTACGTCACCTGTGTACAGTTGGGATCAGTTTTCTGTTTCTACCTCAGAGAGAGGGTATACACCTGTTCAGACAGATCAGCACTTTACAGTCAGTATGGAGGAAATGATGCGTCAACTCCAATAGACCATGGAGGCCATGCAGCGTGACGCTGCTCGCCAAGCGGAGGTTACCGCTCGATAGACAGAGGTTGTAGCTCAGCAGGCAGAATTAATTGCTAGGCTTCAACAACAGCAACAACCATAACACGCCAGAGCATCTGCTTCGCATCCACCCCTACCCCTACCTAGGGTTCCAACACCCGAGGATACAGCTACCGTCTAGGAGAATACGGACCTTCTAACAGGGCCAGTCCCACCACCAGTCCTACCACAGATTTCGAAAGCACCAGCCAATCCAACAGACACGCCGTTCGAATTTGAGTCCGATCCTACTGCTTTAAAAGTAAGCAAGCTTGAAAAGCTGTTTAAACGAGCTCAGGGAGTTAACTCAATCCCGGACATAGAGGATGGCTACACGGACTCGGCGGTGACATTGCCAGACAGATTCAAAATGACCTACATAGACCGTTTCAATGGCTTGGGCGATCCTATGGTTCATCTGAGACTGTTCTCGGATATTCTACACCCGATGGGCTTGACTAGACTCCAAAAACTATCTCTCTTCGGTCGGACCCTGTTGGGTATTGCGGCCATCTGGTATGCCAAGCTGGAGGATTCAGTAAAACGAAGCTGGGAGGAGATGGCCGAGGCCTTCATCCCCTAATATGCTTATAACACCCAAATCAAGGTCACAACTAGTGATCTCGAGGCAACCCGGCAAGAGCCAAAGGAGGGCTTTTCTGACTTTGTCACTCGATGGAGGGCCAAGGCCTCCATGATGACAACTCGGCCACTCAAAAAAGATCAGATAAGAATGGTTGTGCGCAACCTGCAACCCAAGCTGATGCAGAAGATGATCATCTTACCCCTCCCCACCTTTGCTAACTTGCATGAGATAGGGGTATAGATTGAAGATGCTATGAAGCAAGGTCTGATCGACTAGGAAAAGGAGCAGCCCAAGAGGGTGTTTACACGCGGTTCGAATGCAGCTAAAAGTAGTAGTGCAGCCGCAAGAACTTCTGACGTCGGTATGGTCAGCACCACGTCAAAAGCAGCTACATCCTGTAACATGCCCGTGAGGGACCTCAACGGGTTACAGTTCGGACTCGATTTGTGTCTCGATTCTAAATCATGAACCAAAGAGTCCAACTCTGGCAAATCGTTTTGAGAAAAAAAAAAAGATTTTGAAAAGAAGTGCCAAACATGTACTGCTTTGCCAGATACAGAGTCGCCACCTAAATATTTTTTATGGGGGAATTTAGGAAACCCTGACTCGGTGCCAAAGGCCGCGTGTCCGTCATCACCAAAGTTGTCTTGGCTCGGGAGCTTGGGTACGATCGGGGAAGGTCAGCTATGAGCACCCCCTTTCGCCCGGTCCGAAGACCGGCCTCTACTAACCATGATATCCGTTTTTGAAAACGTTATGTGTTCTTATTCCGGTTATTGGCCTAGAATTACTATGTTATGCGCGTAGCAAACAAGTATAGACTAGATTGACTAATTTGGAAACAAGCATTGCGTATCCGTTCGTTTTGAAGGCGTTTCGGAATTTGCTACTCGCAAGTAGGCTAAAACACGGATTTCAACGAGTTTTTCCAACTCAAGCAATCCAACCTCCACCCACAGGCATTCAAACAGTTTATCTCATATAAGCATTTAGCCATATGGTAATCATACTATCACGTTAACATTCACACGCATGCGATATGCTAAAACATAAATACTTACATCGTACTCCGTGCCAAAACAATAAACCAGCTAGCAAACATGCATGTCCTAGTTCATGTTAAGTGACTAATGCATCGCATACAAAATGTGATTAGGATAGGCTCGGCTAACCCTAAAATGGCATGTGAAATGCGATCATTCGGTGCACGTATTCAAGTTAGATTTTGAAGATACAATGCAGTTTGTATGATGTACCGAGCCCGGTGCATGTCAACAAATGCATGGATGCACGCATGCATTGCATAAGGTATGCTAAAATAAACGTGCCCTAATCTACCATCACAAGCAGGTAAATGAAAGGAGGAAAGAAGTGGGGGTTGGAAGACATGCACACCACTCACACACGCTTATTACAGATTTGCCCTCACCCGGAGGGACCGAAAGAATATACAAATTAATTAACTACGCAAACTAATTAAATATTACAAATTAATTAAATTAACAAATTAATTAATCTAATCAAAACAGTAAAGCCCTCGGGAAGCGGGTCAGATGCAGCGCATGTTCGGGACTCGCTCGGAATCGCGCTGCCATGCATAGTCTGCCTCTGCTTTCCCTGCTTTGCTCCTCTAAAAACTGCCAAAGTCTCAGGAATGCCTCTCAGGACATTGGGGGATCCCACCGGCTAAGTAAAATGATCGCCGGCACTAGGATGTGGCCATCGGCACAAAATAGATCCACCGGCCATCGATTGACTGCCGGTCAGCACTGAATACTGCCGGCCGGCAATAAGTTCCTGCAGAACCTGCAACCCACAGCAGCAGAGGGCAAAATCTTGCATGGCAATGCAATTCAAGCTATTTATGCACCAATCACACTCCCTATCATGTTAATGACTCAAGGGAGGATGTGCCTCGATTCTCGGGCACCAATCACGCATTTCTATGCATGGTGGCCTAAAGGATCAAGTGTGCACTTTCATGTCAAATGAAATGCAAACCAATCAAACAAAATGAGGCCCAATTCCTATCACCAAATCAAGGAACAAGGCATGCATGTCTATGTGTGCAATCCTAAACATGTCAACTAGTATGCAACATGGGATGCAAACAAGAATGCTAGTATGCAAACACACATACAAGGCAAGCATGCAAACCAAGCAAAGGGGTGGACTTAAACATGACTTAGGCGACTCCAAATAGGCCCAAAATCAGTAGCCAAAGTGCCCAAAAAGGAAGGCTAAGCACACACACATGCATGCACATGTTAAGGCACAAACCTAAGCATTAAATAAGCAACTCTCAAACACACTTGAAAGAGGCTAAACATGGACAATTGGCATGGAATGAAAAGCTTTAAAATCATGTCAAAATGTGGTGCCAAACCAACCCAAATGAGACAAGCATGAGCATGCAAGCATGGTCCAAGTACTTGAGGCAAGCCATGAAGCCTTGAAGCACATTTAGCATAACAAACATGGCATGCATTAAACAACTAAAAAACAGATTTTTAGCATGTTAAAACAAGGCCAAAGGACTACTTAGATGGCATCTAAGTGGCTCAAATTCAAAGGCATGCACAATGGTCAAAACATAGGGCATACAACACATGCTCTCAAAGCAACAAAGAGGCAACTAAGGCAAGCATATGAGCATGCCAAAGGGACTGAAATAACATGTTGGATGGTTCCAAACCACCAAAATGATGCAATCAACACATGCTACACATTCACATACTTGAGGCATACAAGCCCGACAAGCCACAAATGCAAAGGAGCTATACTATGCATGCCAAAATTGACCCAAACAACTATGGACAGACCTAAAGCATGGCAAAATAAGCACAAAACATTCACAAGGCTAAGCCTAAAACATGCTCGAACAAAGGCTAACAACCTAAGGCATAATAAGGCAATTACAAGGCATTACATGCTAGGTATGCTAAGCATGCATGGTGTACCAAAACCAACACACAACATGATTATATTATGGCATAATAAGCATGAAATGTAGCTTAGACATGATCAACACACACTCTAACATAGGCTCCCTCAAGAGGCCAAAAATAGTCCCTTTCAAGGACAACAAGGAGAGGGGGTGGCCCTCCCCTTTTGGAGACTTCAAGGCACCATCTCCACCACTGAAATCCCTCAAGATTTCAGTGGTGAAGAGGCCCAAACACCAAAGTCTCGAAACTTGCACAAAATGGCACAAAACAAGGGCCTTGCAAGGCCTAAGAGGGGTCAAACTTCCCCAAAGCACAAAACACTCTTAATAAACTATCAAGAGGGCCTAAAAATAGAACTTTTTTATGTTATACACTAAACACAAAAACAGCTCTAAGATAGGTAGAAATAGGATGCAAAAATGGGGAATAAATGGGAAGTTTCTTACCCTTGTAGACCACCTTCACAAATGATGCTCCAACAGCCCTTCTTGGCTTGAATCCACCTCCAAAACACTCAAATAAGCCTCCAAGGGTCTCAAGTCCAAGAGATAGTGTGTTAGTGTGTGTATGTGAGCAAAAATGGCACAAAACACACACTTATAGAGATAGAAAATATATCTAACTCTAACCCTAGAACTCAAGCTTTTCCAAAGCTGTCTAAAATGTCTAACAAGTGTCTAACCTTATGCCAAGAGAAGACTCTCTCCTATATAGGCAATTCCCTCTTGTAAAGCTTACAAAACAAGCCATTCAAGAGGGAAATCCCTCCATACACGTGTATGGAGGGGAATGGAGTGGGTGCCAGCTATCACAGCTGGCACAAAATATCTACAAAAAGTAGATGAACAGTGGTCAGCCACTCAAAATTGTCATTTTGACAAAATTTAGTGCCGACCGGCAACAAAGAGTGCTGACCGGCAATATATATTGCCGGTGGCAACAAAAACTAGCCGGTGGCCTCTAGCCACTGCCGGTGGTGTGTGGGGATGCCTCACAAGGCATTCCCTGCCCCTCCAAGGCAAAACACAAGTGTTTGGTGCAAAACCAGACACAAAATGGTCGAGTTCGGAGATCCTGAGACAAGGCGCGTAGCCGAGAACTCCGGGAACTCCAAACGAACACAAACATGGATAATCACCGAGTGTTCAAACGGTGACGTCCAACTCTTGAGGACGGTCAAAAATGGGGTGTCTACAGTTGCCCCTCTTTGACAGAACTCGAAAGTCATCACAATGACGGGAGTGAATGTCAAAGCCCAGAGACGACCCATTTTTGACAAGGCCGAAGACTTAGACAAACATGCAAGACAAACAAGGTATGCGCCCGAGGGCAGGGGCAAAATGCAACCGACAATGCAAAAAGCCGAGCATAACTTATGATCATGCAAAGAAAGCTGTAATGAAGCACGCATGCAACAGTTTTAAGCTTGCATACACCAGACTACACTACAATGCAGAAAGGGTGTAAGAGAATTATGTAATTCTCTGTACGTCTCACGCGGAGGATACAATACCTGTGCGGCTCGTCCGGTTGCACCGGCCTCAAATGAATCGTACATACAATATCGTACCTGTAAAGAAAACAACTTAACAGGGACAATGATATTGTTAGCAACATGCATGACAATGCAATGACGAATGCAAAATGATATGCAATATATACAAAAACTAAGTATAAACAATGCAAATGATAATGCAATGCAATTGAAACTATGCAAACTAAATGCAGAGCAATTGAATCATGATTCAATCATGAGCGGTTCGAAACTACACATATGTCAAATAGATTGATGGAAGTAACAAGTCCGTCTACCATAGAACGATGTCTGAACTATGAGTGATGTAGACGGACACAAGAACAAGTATTGGATGGAATGACATAAGTGGGGTGACAACCCGCTGAGGAGAGAACAATGATCCTAATGCCGGATGCAACAATTACACTACAATGCAATAGAAATGGATATGGCGTGTAGCCAAACCATATTTTTCCTAGGAAAGGCATGTACACGTACAAGCCATGTCTAACATAGAAAAGGTGCCGCAACCCTCAAACCAAGCTCATCAAGGAATAGGCGCGTACACATGCAGAACTATGAGTGTATAGACGTGAAAAGTATGAGCACATACCAGACCAAGCTCAACAAGGAAAGGTGCGAGCCATAGATGGAAGATGATGCAGTGGATGCATGCAACTAAAATGCAATATATACAATATGTAATGGAATGGATATTTACAATGGATAAGTGAAGGCGAAACATGCGTATCGACGCAAGTGAAGAATGCACGACAATGCGGGTGGAAGTGAAACATGCGCATCAACGCAAGTGAAGAATACACGACAATGCGGGTGGAAGCGAAACATGCACGTCAACGTAAGTGAAGAATGCACGACAATGCGAGTGGATGATGCAGTGGGTGCATGCAAACTATAATGCAATATAGATGGATGTTTACAGAAAATGCATGACATATGCACTATATTACAACGAAATGCATGACATATGCATGGGGTTTTTTTTTTTGTTTTTTTTGGATTTTTTTGAAATGCATGACATATGCAGTATTTACAATGATGCATGACATATACAAGATTTATTTACAATGATGCATGACATATGCAAGATTATTTACAATGATGCATGACATATGCAATATTTACAATGATGCATGACATATGCAAGAAAGGTTTCGCACCCTCCAAGGATTTAAGGTCTCCTAGACCGTGCGTGTTTAAGGTCTCGCCAGACCCATTTGGGGCAATGCATGAATTGAGATGTGGTGCACAAGACAGTGCGATGCGCAAGATCGCGTGATGGAATGCATGCCAAATGCAATGAGATGCGTAAAACAGCGCGATGCGTTAGACAACGCGAGTGAAGGTTTTACACCTCCCAAGGATTTAAGGTCTCCTAGACCGTGGCGAAGATGCACAATGCAAGTGAGACACGCATGCCAATGGAACTGTGACACGCATGCCAATGGAAATGAGGCACGCATGCCAATGTAAATGAGGAGGCACACGTGCCAATGGACATGATAAACGATGCAAGTGTGACACGCATGCCACACGGGATGTAAAGTGAATGAGACAAATGAGACACGCATGCCTCATAAGAATGGAAAATGATGCAAATGATGCAAATGAGACACGCGTGCCTCATAAGATGCAAGACAATGCAGATGGACTTAAATGCGTAACAACGCACTGTTTCGGAATGCATGACGATGCATGGTATAAAATGCATGATAATGCACAAGAGATGTGCATGACAATGCAAGGGGTGCGTGTTACAACGCGTGTAGTACGTGCATAACAATGCAACTGTGAAGCGCGTGACGGCGCGATGCAATGCACTGAAATAGTGCGATGAACGCGTGCAACGCACACGGGGCAACTTTTGAATCTTGCAAAAGACAAAAGGATACAAAAGGATGCAATCATTGCATGAATTTGAGTGCTACGCACAGAAGACACGGTCCGAGGTCAAAACGGAGGCCGGTTGAGCATCGGAGATACACTTTCTTGAGATATGAAGACCAGAAACTACTCATATGGCCTAAACAAGGCTGTGGGAACACCACCGGCCGGGAGGGGAAGCCACCGGCTGTCCACCGGCTACAAAAGAATTACATTGGCAGAATATTCTACCGGCCGGCACAAAATGTTTCCGACCGGCAAAAAGTTGCTGAGTCGGGGCAGATTCGACTTTTCACCTCGGGTCTTTTAAAATAGGGTTTCTAAACCCTATTTCCTCACTCTTCCTCCTTTGCCGAAAATCACCTCCCGCTCTCTCTAGAGCCTTTTTCTCTCCTCTTTTCCTCGTTTTCTTCGTGTTCTCGCGCCTTTTTCGTCGTTCGATTCGTGAAGTTCATCGCGTTTCGAACATTTTCCACCGATTAAAATTTCATTTCGGCACATCCTTTGCCATTTCCACCTTTTTGGGACTTGTTCCCCTCGATTCGCTCTTCATTTCCGTGCCTTTTCACATCCCGACCTTTCCGGCCATTTTCCACCCTCCCGGGGGTTGACTTTTCAGTTGACTCTTCGTATTCCGACCCGATTTTCATTCCTTGACCATTTTCTCATCTCTCTTGACATGGCCGACGACATTCCGCGCGGTGGGACTCCCTCGGATCACGAGATGGATCCCGAGGTTGAGCTCCTTCCTTTGAGCGAGCGCCCGTTCGACCCGGCGACCTACCGGCCGGCGATTCACGTTCTGCCACCCGACGGACTACGCCAGTTCAGGAGCTTCGACATGGCG
Source organism: Camellia japonica (assembly GCA_030407325.1). Classification (NCBI taxonomy): domain Eukaryota; kingdom Viridiplantae; phylum Streptophyta; class Magnoliopsida; order Ericales; family Theaceae; genus Camellia; species Camellia japonica. The sequence continues at coordinate 57,022,206 of JAPPVO010000019.1, read as the reverse complement.
TTGGATCCTGAGCTCTTGCTACGCGAGCCTGCCTCCCACCTATCCTCCGGCGCTTCCGAGGTAACTTTCTTTCTCTGCTTTACTTTCTGCAATGTAGAACTTTTTTACTACCAATTGTCATAGCTGGTTGCATTCTTTAACTGCTTAGTTCCGATACACTGAAACACAGTATATTGTAATTGATTACAAACGCGTTTGCAACTAATTATCTGTTTAAGACTCACACGTGCACACACTGCACTAGCCTTGAACCACTCAAACCACGACACACACCGTATTTCACTGCAAACACCGACACCTGGTACCTGTTTGAATCTGAAAAACTTGCACGCATGCCACATTTGCACCGAGCCACACAAACATGCTGACGCATCATATGTTGTACTTCACTGTAAGCACACCGGCACCCGGTATCTGTTTGAATCTGAATATATGCACGCATGCCAAATTTGCACTGAACCACTCAAACACGCTGACGCATCACACGTTGTAGTTCACTAAAAGCACACCGGCACCCGGTATCTGTTTGAATCTGAATATATGCACGCATGCCAAATTTGCACTGATTTTGACTGTTTCTTCAAAACTGTACATTTTATATTGCTTCGCAATTACTTATTTGAAAACAGGGAGATTCCCATACCATCCGCGGGTATGGGAATACCGTCGCTCGTGTGTGGTACGCCGAGCTTCCTGATGCAGTTCGCCATATTGTGGACCAGGCCGGCCTTTGGCACCTTTTGCAGGGGACTCTCCAGGCTCACGAATGTAGACCTCTCCTTGCCGCTCTGGTGGAGAGGTGGTGGGACACCACCGATTCATTTCACTTGTCTGCGACCGGGGACATGACGATGACCCCTTATGACTTCTCGGTGCTCACAGGCATCGGGGTAGGGGGTGATTCGATCCCTTTTGACATTGACATGGATGAGTGGACCGCGGCTCAGGTCTACTTGCTTGGCGCGGCACCGCCTCTCGCGCGTCCCGGCTTCGTCCGGTACTCCTGGTTCGAGGTGCAGTTCAGGGTCCAGCCCCTTCTTGTCGATGCAGCTCCGATGACCCCAGAGGCCGTGGAGAGATATGCACGCGGCTTCCTCATGTTCTTGTTCGGACGACCATCTTCGCGACCGGGCGAACACCGTGCCTCTCTGCCTTCTCAGCGCACTGGTGGATGTGAGAGACATTTTGCATTATGACTGGGGGTGGCCGCTCTGGCCACCCTTTATGGATATATGAGCTCAGCCTCCCGCGGCAGCGGACAGTTGCTCGGGGGTTACTGGCGTGCTTGGGAGGTACATTTCTTTTTCTGCCTTTCATTTCCGTTCTTTATTTTTCTGTACTCTGCACACTGCACACACTGTAGTCTGCTTTACACTTGCTGTATACTGTACACACGGCACACACATACTCTGCTTCACACTGACTGTACACTGCTCACACTGTACACTCTGCACAATACACTGCACAACACACGGCTCTGCTATTTCTGCTTTCTATTCTGTATTCTGCTTTATCTGATAAATGCACTGGTATTTATCTTGCAGTTGTGGGTTTACGCCTACTTTCCTAGGCTCGCTCCTGTACCCGATGCAGAGACCCCTCTGGTCGTCCCTTTTTCGCGTCGCTTTGACGGGAGATGCACCCGGAGGCCACGGGAGACATTCAGCTTCTTCCGCCGCTACTTTGACACCATCACCCCTGCCGAGGTATGTTTTACTTGCAGTTCGTTTAAGCTTCGCCTTTCCACTGTATATTTCAATAACAGTAGATAACAAACTGCATTTTATTTCAGATCACCTGGCGGCCGTGGGCTCCACTGCCAATGATGATGAGGGATCGGTTTGCCGGTGCCGATGAGACCTCACGTTACCGGATTCTGCTCGAGGGCCCGGTCTGTCGGGCTTGGTACCTGGGCGAGCGTTTCCTGCGTCAGACCTTGGGTTTACCGGAGCAGATAGTCCCAGTGCATCCTCCTGAGCACATGCGGGATAAGAGGTTCACTGCGAGCTGATGGCGGACTACACCATTGGCTGGGAGCAGACGATTTTCGAGGCGAGGGCGATTACTCAGAGTATGTTCGGACCTTTATCATGCGACCTCTGAGCGGCGGCCGCCGAGTAGAGAGAGAGGGACCAGCGGCGCCAGCGGCTGGAGCAGGAGCTGGAGGAGCTGGAGGGGGAGCGCCGAGGAGGGCTCGAGTCCGTGGCAGGGGTGGAGTTCAGCGAGGGCGGGGGTCCGGTTGGCCTGCTCTGCCGGCTTCATTGACTTTCCGAGGACAAGGTGGGGCGACCTATCAGATCCCCTTTGCTCCTCCACCAGCTGACCATGAGCTTGTCGGTGTCCCCGACTTGCCTCCGGTATGTGTTACTTCATTCTTGTACAGTTATTTCATTTCAGTTTATTTGATATTCCACAGAATATTGATGCATCTGATACTTTTGCAGGCGTCTTCTGAGTACACCCGGCAGTCATTGGAGATGAATGCCTCCATGATGGGGATGCTACAGCGGACATTCGACCTCCTAGCCCTTTACAGCATTCCGGTATGTTCTTTCTGACCACGGCCTCAAACCATACACAAACTGCTTTACATAATCTGATGCACAACACAACATCTGATAAACTGCTCACGGCATCTGATACACGATACTCACATTGCATCTGCACTGATTCGCTGTCATAGCATACATACACTGTACTCATACACTACATTCTGCACTGATTTACTGCTCATGGCACTCACACACTGTACTCATACACTGTATTCTATATTGATTTACTGCTCACGGCATCCACACACTATACTCATACACTGTATTCTATACTGATTTTACTGCTCACAGTATTCTGACGCATTTGCCTTTCATGCTTTTTCAGCCTCTCTTCCAGATTCCTCCGGTGGGCGGCGCTCCGGCTGGACCTCCCATTTCTACTCGGGATGGCAGAGCATATCCCCGCACCAGAGGGGGGCGCACTCATGTCGGGAGCAGCTCGCGGGCTCCGGTTCCGGATGATGAGTCTGAGGCAGAGACAGAGGCGGAGGAGACCGATGATGGCTCAGACTCGAGCTCAGACGGTGATGCCCCTGGTGGTGCCCCTGTTGATGACGCTCCTGGACCTTCGTCCAGGAAGAGAACCAGGACAGATTGATAGCCCCGGGGGCATTTTTGACATTTGACACAAACTTTGCTGTTTTTCTTTTTTGTTCTTCTTTTTTGCCTTTTTCCCTTTTGTTAGTGGTTAGGGTACTTTGTACTGCCGTAGGCAGATTTTGTTTCCAAAACTTATGTACTTGAAAAGATTATGAAATGAAACAAACTTTTTGTCTAGAAAGAGTGTTTTTATATTCCCACATTTCATACCCTGTACTGTATTGCATCATATTACACCTCAAATGTAAATGATCTTTCTGTTGTCTGAAAAGTGAATACTTGTAATTGAGCACTTGCACTATGATAATCGGATGACCAACCAACTAACAGCAAACAACTCATACAAAACCAACTGCTTGAAACTAAATACACGGCCCATACTCTACTGGGGATTGATTTGCATACAGCCCATAATACAGCACTCGGTTCATTCTGCACACAGCAAAACCTTGAACAAACAGCCCCAATCTGACAAGACGGACCACAAAAGCTGAAATGGTTGGAGTTGAAACACGCTCGGATGTCCCAAATTTCCCTTTCCTTCTCTTGCTTCGCACGAATGTAGAGAATGGCACAGCATCCTGAGCACAAACGATTAATCTTTGGAAAGGGGTTTCATAACCGGGGTATCGAGCCTACCACAGAACACAGCGAGACAGACTCAAACAGAGAAACAAAAGGCACATGACCTGAACACAACGAGACACACTCGGAAAAGACTCAAAGCCAAAATCGAGACCGACAAATCAAAAGACACGACACGCAGACATGTTTACAAAAAGACCTTGAACCTTGAGGAGCCAATTCCTCCGGGTATTATTTCCCACCCTTTCTCATTTGTGATACTCACATCGGCCCTCCCCTCAGGCTCGGTTTTTCTCTCAAAACCCTCTTCTACTTTTCTCTCAACTTACTCCTCTCTATTCTTTAATCTCTCATTTTTCATCCCTCCCCAGGGTGACTAATAGACGAATAGGAAGTGGTAGGTTCACACCCAGCACTGTTAGCTCACGGCTATTTCTTCCGGTGGATAGAGTGCCTTTCTGGCAAGTATGTTGAGGGGGAAAGACAGAAGACCTGACTCAATTGTGCCCCTAGTTCGTCACTTTGACCATTTTTTGTTTTTCTTCCAAAACAGTTTTGATCAAAATGAGAGTTGGATTAACATACTTGTTCGATTTTTGATTTGAAAATCATACAAGTCAGGCTGTGAGCACTGAAAATTCTCCTTTTCGGGTCCAAGAAGATGGTCCAATTTTGGAAAATGAAATAGTTTTCGAGAGAAAATAGTCAACCTCAGTAAAAATTTTCAAAAACTATTTTTGCAAACAGTCAATGCTCAACGAGCACGGAACTTACCTCGAGATATGCAACCTCGGATCGGAGGCAATGGAAAATTGCCCCTGGCTTAAAGGGGGATAAGGCACGGAAAGTTGCCCCTGGTTTGGACGGCAACTCAGGGCAACTTATGGCAATGCATGGCAACGGAAAGTTGCCCCTTGTTTGGATGATGCCGCGGCATGTGTAAGCCAGTCCTTGTTGATGACGATCGGACCCTCGGACGCGGAGGAGACGAAGACGGTTTGAATCAATATATGGACACAGTCACCTGGAAGGTGTTGGTGGTTGGACTTCAAGAGGAAGTGGTTCACGTAGTTCCAGGTTGCTGCAATCGAGACATCGATTCGGAGGAGGCACAAGTGATCAAAACCATGACATGGACTGAGACGCTATGGAAGCGTTGGGGGCTGGACTTCAGGATGAAGTTGCCTACGTATCCCAAACATGGGAATCAAGCCTTACGTAGTTCCGGTTAAGGTACACTCGGGTATTTTAACCTTCACTGTTTAGGCTCTAACTTTTGCCAAGGCGCCCAATGCGGGTTTTCGACCTTGCGAGCTATGTTTTTCTTTTCTTTTTCTTTTTCTTTTCTTTTGCATTTCATTTTTTTATTCTTTTGCTATTTTTTCTTTTCTTGCTTCTTTTATTTCTTCTCTTTCTTTTTTTTCTTTTTTTTCTTTTTTTGCTCTAACTTTTGCCTGGGTCGCCCTTCCGGGTTTTCGGCCCAGCGAGCCTCTCAAAGGGTAAAAGTGTAGCAAGCCCATGCCAAATGGTTTTGAGATTGAAGCCTTCTGTGCCCAGGGGAATGACTGTTGTGTTGATTTGCAGAAAAGTTCATCACGGCTGCTTCACAAGCCTTGTAGGTGGGATCTGATCTCCTTGATCTGACTTTGTGCCTCTTGCTCGAGGGCTGCCTCAAAATGGGCCACACAGGCGTTTCATGGCACTGTTGAACGTTTTGAACGGATTCCAGTTTGCAACAGATAAATTGAATCTTGAGGCTGAGAGCGATCCTGGCTGCACAATCTCAAGAGCGATTCCACAAGTCTTCGCAAGACTGCGCGAAACATTTTGTTTTTGAAAGTTTTTAAGAAAGCGACAAATCGCTCGCGTGAAGACAGTGTGGAACCAGTCTGGATCAAACCAGGGTCCTTCTCAGTACTCACACTGACAAGCATGATTTCATTCATTAAAAAGCTTAGCACCTCTCTTTCCTCAAAATGATCAAAATTTTGCAAAACCCGAGGAATTCATTCCTCTTCGTTTTTCTCACCGCAGTGTTCGAAAAGGGTTTTATGAAAAGCTTAGGTCATTATAACGATGTTCGGCACAAGAGAGTAGGTGGTATGTATTGTCGTTCCATTCACATCTCTGGCACGGCTGACTCAAATAGCAACAAGTACAAATGTGATAGCCACGACTGTTTCATTCAGATTTGTTGGTATAGCTGGCTTCTCGCAGCAACAGACTCAAAAAGCAAAAACAAAAGGATAATTACAAAACGGCGTTCGAGGCGACAACCCCGAATCACCTGGTATTCTACACAAGAGGGACTGACTCATTACAAAAAGACAGACCCATAAGCAAAAGGACTGACTCAAGACAATGAGACAGACTCAAAAGAAAACAAAAGACTGACTCGACACCCAAGTCAGAATTTACAAGACTAACATTAACAGATGCCCAAAAACGCCACATCCAAAAATGCGCCAGGCACTGCCCACAGGCGGTTCACCTACTGACTACATACTCGCAGTGTCTGTGTCCTCAAAATCCAACAACTGGGTGGTGACGGACTTTGCTGAGGTGGGGGAGGATAACCTCGTTGTCAATCAAATCTGCACCTCATGCCGGAGGCGGAAACAATTGTCGGTAGCATGGCCTGTCTGCTGGTGGTACGCACAGTACTGAGCAGGGTCATGTGTAGCAGGGAGATTCTTCGGAGAGGCGAGGCTCCAGGGGTTAAGGTGTCCCCTCTCGGCAAGGATTTGAAGTGCCTTGGACAATGGCATGTAGAGAGCATGGAAGACCCTGCGCCCTCGGGGCAGGTACTTTGAGCCTGAGCACTCTTGCTAGATGTACTAGCGAACGGATCGGCGGGGCGGCCTTGGATTTCTGATCCTTTCCGGATGCAAGGTTGGGAGCGGGAAGAACTGTTTTGGCATGACGGGGCCTATCCCGTTCTCTGATTGACTGGAACTGCCCTCAGGCGGAGTGGGGAAAGCATCCTCCACAGCTTTCGACACAACTGCAGATATCTGTTGCTTGTTCATCCCCCGGCTTTCAAAGCCTCTACTGCCCACAGCAGTTGTTCGATAGGGTCGGCATCTGTCTTCATCTTGCCTTTGTCTCTGGCCTCAGCCTGATCTAGAGTTTGGTTTGATGCGTCATTGCCATAGCTGGAGGCCATCTCCGGTGGCTGAGTTCAATTACAATCCGTCCCAATAGCGGGGGCTCCTGGGGTACAAAGCCTCCGGCATATGGTGCGGCTGGTGGCGAAACAGACATTCCATAGGCGAGATCCGCCACGGATCTTTGAAGATCACCTATCATTCCCATTAGTTCAAATGTAGTAGGCTCGCGAGCCTGATATAGTTGAGGGTCCAATTGGGTGTGCGGCAGGCGACCTGGGCGGATGCGGCATATCAACAGTAGTCTCACTGTGTAGGGTGATTCCTTGATCCAACGCAGCCGTCATGACCACAATCTCTTCTGAATTCTGTGTCATGCTAAGTCCTGCCTCAGCAAGGAGAAGACACTAGCTGTTCTGCATCAATTCTCTGAATCTCTGAACTGAAACGGAAAAACAAGCAGTATTTCAGCCCCAAACAGATCAAACACGGTGTAGCCGAACAACTGCACTCTACTACTGATCACTATTCCCCAGAATCACTGTTCAAAACTGAACTGATACCCGCAGACATAACTGATTCTCAACAACACTGATACTAGTGCCCTCAGGCCTGATGCTCAAACTTGCAAACTGATATATGCGTTCCCTGCAGAGATACACTCTAAAAGCACATAGCAGGTAAATGAGAGCCAATACACCCCTATGTTGGGGGGGTTTCCCTGTCCTATTTTGTCAGGAGCTAGGTTTCACTACGCACACAGCGGTTTCAAACAACCTAAATCGGGTAAGCAACCTGTCCTAGTTTGGAATGGTCACTATGGATCCGAATATGCACTAGGTCGAATGGTCAAAAAAGGTGCCCCGGTAAAACCGGGGTTTGTGTTCCCATACTGGCAGAGCCCGCAACCGGTCAGCCTTATGGTCATGCTTGACAAGACAAGCCTCCAGCAAACCGCTCAGGAATAGCAGATGGCCAACACGGTGTCCTAGGCGCACCAATGCACATGCAATGCAAAGAGACACATAAATGTAGTCAAAACAAGATATCACGAGTTCGAGTCAAGCTCTCTAAAATCCCCAGCAGAGTCGCCAGAAACTGTAACATGCCCGAGGGACTCAACGGTTACAGTTCGGACTCGATTTGGTGTCTCGGTTCTAAAATCATGAACCAAAGAGTCCAACTCTGGCAAATCGTTTTGAGAAAAAAAACAGATTTTTGAAAAGAAGTGCCAAACATGGACTGCTTTGCCAGATACAGAGTCGCCACCTAAATATTTTTTATGGGGGAATTTAGGAAACCCTGACTCGGTGCCAAAGGCCGCGTGTCCGTCATCACCAAAGTTGTCTCGGCTCGGGAGCTTGGGTACGATTGGGGAAGGTCAGCTATGAGCACCCCTTTTCGCTCGGTCCGAAGACCGGCCTCTACTAACCATGATATCCGTTTTTGAAAACGTTATGTGTTCTTATTCCGGTTATTGGCCTAGAATTACTATGTTATGCGCGCAACAAACAAGTATAGACTAGATTGCCTAATTTGGAAACAAGCATTGCATATCCGTTCGTTTTGAAGGCGTTTCGGAATTTGCTACTCGCAAGTAGGCTAAAACACGGATTTCAACGAGTTTTTCCAACTCAAGCAATCCAACTTCACCCACAGGCATTCAAACAGTTATCTCATATAAGCATTTAGCCACATGGTAATCATACTGTCATGTTAACATTCACACGCATGCGATATGCTAAAACATAAATACTTACATCGTACTCCGTGCCAAAACAATAAACCAGTTAGCAACATGCATGTCCTAGTTCATGTTAAGTGACTAATGCATCGCATACAAAATGTGATTAGGATAGGCTCGGCTAACCCTAAAATGGCATGTGAAATGCGATCATTCGGTGCACGTATTCAAGTTAGATTTGAAATACAATGCGGTTTGTATGATGTACCGAGCCCGGTGCATGTCAACAAATGCATGGATGCACGCATGCATTGCATAAGGTATGCTAAAATAAACGTGCCCTAATCTACCATCATAAGCAGGTAAATAAAAGGGAGGAAAGAAGTGGGGGTTGGAAGACATGCAAACCACTCACACATGCTTATTACAGATTTGCCCTCGCCCGGAGGGACCGAAAGAATATACAAATTAATTAACTACGCAAACTAATTAAATATTACAAATTAATTAAATTAACAAATTATTAATCTAATCAAAACAGTAAAGCCCTCGGGAAGCGGGTCAGATGCAGCGATGTTCGGGACTCCCTCGGAATCGCACTGCCATGCATAGTCTGCCTCTGTTTTCCCTGCTTTGCTCCTCTGAAAACTGCCAAAGTCTCAGGAATGCCTCTCAGGACACTGGATCCCACCGGCTAAGTAAAATGACCACCGGCACTAGGATGTGGCCATCGGCACAAAATAGATCCACCGGCCATCGATTGACTGCCGGTCGGCACAAATACTGCCGGCCGGCAATAAGTTCCTGCAGAACCTGCAACTCACAGCAGCAGAGGGCAAAATCTTGCATGGCAATGCAATTCAAGCTATTTATGCACCATCACACTCCCTATCATGTTAATGACTCAAGGGAGGATGTGCCTCGATTCTCGGGCCACCAATCACGCATTTCTATGCATGGTGGCCTAAAGAATCAAGTGTGCACTTTCAATGTCAAATGAAATGCAAACCAGTCAAACAAAATGAGGCCCAATTCCTATCACCAAATCAAGGAACAAGGCATGCATGTCTATGTGTGCAATCCTAAACATGTCAACTAGTATGCAACATGGGATGCAAACAAGAATGCTAGTATGCAAACACACATACAAGGCAAGCATGCAAACCAAGCAAAGGGGTGGACTTAAACATGACTTAGGCAACTCCAAATAGGCCCAAAATCAGTAGCCAAAGTGCCCAAAAAGGAAGGCTAAGCACACACACATGCATGCACATGTTAAGGCACAAACCTAAGCATTAAATAAGCAACTCTCAAACACACTTGAAAGAGGCTAAACATGGACAATTGGCATGGAATGAAAAGCTTTAAAATCATGTCAAAATGTGGTGCCAAACCAACCCAAATGAGACAAGCATGAGCATGCAAGCATGGTCCAAGTACTTGAGGCAAGCCATGAAGCCTTGAAGCACATTTAGCATAACAAACATGGCATGCATTAACAACTAAAACAGATTTTTAGCATGTTAAAACAAGCCAAAGGACTACTTAGATGGCATCTAAGTGGCTCAAATTCAAAGGCATGCACAATGGTCAAAACATAGGGCATAAAACACATGCTCTCAAAGCAACAAAGAGGCAACTAAGGCAAGCATATGAGCATGCCAAGGGACTGAAATTACATGTTGGATGGTTCCAAACCACCAAAATGATGCAATCAACACATGCTACACATTCACATACTTGAGGCATACAAGCCCGACATGCCACAAATGCAAAGGAGCTATACTAAGCATGCCAAAATCGACCCAAACAACTATGGACAGACCTAAAGCATGGCAAAATAAGCACAAAACATTCACAAGGCTAAGCCTAAAACATGCTCGAACAAAGGCTAACAACCTAAGGCATATTAAGGCAATTAAAAGGCATTACATGGTAGGTATGCTAAGCATGCATGGTGTACCAAAACCAACACACAACATGATTATATTATGGCATAATAAGCATGAAATGCAGCCTAGACATGATCAACACACACTCTAACATAGGCTCCCTCAAGAGGCAAAAATGGTCCTTTTCAAGGACAACAAGGAGAGGGGTGGGCCTCCCCTTTTGGAGACTTCAAGGCACCATCTCCACCACTGAAATCCCTCAAGATTTCAGTGGTGAAGAGGCCCAAACACCAAAGTCTCGAAACTTGCACAAAATGGCACAAAACAAGGGCCTTGCAAGGCCTAAGAGGGGTCAAACTTCCCCAAAGCACAAAACACTCTTAATAAACTATCAAGAGGGCCTAAAAATAGAACTTTTTTATGTTATACACTAAACACAAAAACAGCTCTAAGATAGGTAGAAATAGGATGCAAAAATGGGGAATAAATGGGAAGTTTCTTACCCTTGTAGACCACCTTCACAAATGATGCTCCAACAGCCCTTCTTGGCTTGAATCCACCTCCAAAACACTCAAATAAGCCTCCAAGGGTCTCAAGTCCAAGAGATAGTGTGTTAGTATGTGTATGTGAGCAAAAATGGCACAAAACACACACTTATAGAGATAGAAAATATATCTAACTCTAACCCTAGAACTCAAGCTTTTCCAAGCTGTCCAAAATGTCTAACAAGTGTCTAACCTTATGCCAAGAGAAGACTCTCTCCTATATAGGCAATTCCCTCTTGTAAAGCTTACAAAACAAGCCATTCAAGAGGGAAATCCCTCCATACACGTGTATGGAGGGGAATGGAGTGGGTGCCAGCTATCACAGCTGGCACAAAATATCTACAAAAAGTAGATGAACAGTGGTCGGCCACTCAAAATTGTCATTTTGACAAAATTGAGTGCCGACCGGCAACAAAGAGTGCCGACCAGCATATATATTGCCGGTGGCAACAAAAACCAGCCGGTGGCCTCTAGCCACTGCCGGTGGTGTGTGGGGATGCCTCACAAGGCATTCCCTGCCCCTCCAAGGAAAAACACAAGTGTTTGGTGCAAAACCAGACACAAAACGGTCGAGTTCGGAGATCCTGAGACAAGGCGCGTAGCCGAGAACTCCGGGAACTCCAAACGAACACAAACATGGATAATCGCCGAGTGTTCAAACGGTGACGTCCAAGTCTTGAGGACGGTCAAAAATGGGGTGTCTACACACCCTTTATTGGTGCATCCGGACCAACTCGCAACCAGCAAAAAATCCACCCCGCGGTCAGAGGACTTTTTCCCCGCTCTATATGTCTTTATTAGCGGCCTTGAAGGTCTTGATTAGAAAGGGGCATCTGAAGCCCCTGGAACCACGCCCACTACCAAATAACCTCCCTCCCACACACAATCCAGCTAAGTATTGTGCCTTCTATCAGCATCATGGGCATGATACGGACCAATGCTTCAGATTACGTCATGAGATTCAAGATCTGATTGACAACAAGGTGATTGTGCCTCCCGAGAAGCCAAATGTCACCACTAACCCTCTCCCACCACATAACAACCCCCCTCCTCCACCTAGGCAAATAAACTTCATCCAAACCACGGCCGTCCCGTACGACCCCAGCATATACATCACCCTTTCCCACCTGCCTAAGCCAGTGTTGTTCATTCCAAAATGCACAAACTTGTGCATGATGAGTATGTCATTAACCCTACCCAAGCTAGTGGTGGTGACTGTCGAAGACAAAGCTAGGGTGACCTTAGAGGAGAATGGGAATGTTGGTTCAGGACCTGAGGGATCTGGGAGCTTAACTGAGGAAGCATACAACCCGTGCGGTTATATTGTGTCAACAGATCAAGCTAGGCCCATAGTAGAGTTGCCAACTTGGGCAGAGGTACATGTTATTCGGGAGGACGAGCGAGTCAAGGACTGGATGACCTAGCCGACCTTGAGAAGGATATCAGCAACCTACAGTTCTTTGATGAGCAGGACTTGGGGGATGTGCAGGTTGGTTGGTTTGATGCGAACAGAGCAACATATGCTACAGGGTGGCTCAGTGACGAGCCAAATATTGATGAGGAGTCTTAGCTGAAACAAGGGCAGTCAGAAATAGGAACATCTGCAATGGCCGGAACGGCCTGTAACAAAAAGAAAGGATTGCCGGAGAGCACTGGTAGGAAGAATTTTGCTCGGGACTTGGGCAGTTTGTGTACAGTAGACACAGAGCAAGAAGCAGCGCTAAAGCGGTTTGAACAAGAGAAGATCGAGAATGATGACACGGCTAGAAAAGCCAAGGGTCCTGTGGGGACGGAATGTGCTGTAAGCACAGAAACAACTACAGTGGAACCGGACAGTTGGCTGTCGGTCGCTGAGGGGATGTGGTGGGAAGACGGCGATTTGTGTCTGGCCCATACTGACGAAGACTAGGGACAGAATCTCCCGGATGACACTTGGTACACCGAGGAGGTGGACCACATGACCCGAAGTGGGCGGTACTTCAAACCCCCACATTTGGACTAACCGGAGGCATCTGGGAAAGACAGGGAAGCTGAGAAGCAGAAGGACAAGCTATTGGAGGAGGAAGCTGTACTGAAGCAACTAAAAAAGATTCAAGCAGACATCTCCATCTGGGGACTGCTCATGGCCTCGAGGGTGCATAGACAAGCTATCCTTTCAGCCATGGACAAAGCTAAGCTTTCAATTAATACAACGCCCGAGCAGCTGGTGGGATTGGTGTTCCCGAGTGGCGCTTCACCGACTTTAACCTTCATCGACAAAGAACTATCGCCTGAGGGCTCCAAGCATAACAAACCGTTATACATCTCTGTGGAGTGTAAGGAAAAGTGGATATCGGTTGTCATAGTTGATACGGGATCTGCTATAAATGTGTGTCCGTCGCGAACGTCGTGTGCTATCCGGGTTGAAGCCCGCAGATTTCACACCAACAGCCCAGGTGATACGGGCTTATGACAACACCAGCCGGGAGGTGATGGGGACAGTACGTATTAAAAGTTAGGTTGGCCTGGGCCGACAGGACATCGAATTTCATGTTCTGGATGTTCTAACCACCTTCAACTTACTCCTTGGACGGTCGTGGCTGCACCAAGTGAAGGCTGTCTCTTCTACCCTACACCAGATAATGAAGTACCCCCACGGGAAGGGGGTGGCAATTGTTTTTGGGAACTCTTCAATACATCCGCCGCTAGAGGTTACTACACCAATCTTGGGGATTGTACATGGCGAGGAGGATGTCTTCCTGTCTGGGTTCACCTTAGCTGAGGCTCGGGAAGTGCAGGATCTGCTAGCTGTTGATGAGGGGCTGTATATTAGTGCGCAATCTGTTTACCTCATGAACAAGCTTCAACATGTGCCCGAGATGGGATTAGGAAGGAGTGGCCGGAAGGGCGTCACTGAATTGGCCGAAGTGCCACACAATCTCCATACCTTTGGTCTAGGTTATACACCTACCAAAGAGGATTGGGTTAGACAAGGAAAGGAGATGGCTGGAGAACCAGGGCTAAACAAGTTGGGAAGCACTATGAGTTAGTGCATAGACCTATCCTAGGTACCCTAAACGGACGCTTTGTCCGGGAGGGGGAAGATTTCCCGTTTTGCAGCTTTCCGGAGCCATGGCTGAATTTAGAAAGGCGGCGCTTGCTGGGTTTTGAAATCTTCTTTGACTTACAGTTACCAGGGGATGAAGTTGCTGAAGAGCAGACTGACCTAACAGCTGTGGTTGAGCAGTGCAAAGAGGACGAGTCTAGTGGCACAAATTTTGAGCTAGGAGTAGCGCTGGCCTGTCTTCTATCGGATCCTCAAATCTTACCACAGTGCTCAGGGGATGATTTCTCAGTTTCCATGATTGGAGATAACGCGGCTGTGGGCCCTTCTTCTGGCATTTTGGATGCATCCATCGCACCTTCCCTCGTCTGGCAATACGAGGAAGGCTTTTTATCTAGCAGTTCTGGGTCAGGTAGTGAACCGGAATCTGATTCCACAGAGTCTGTGGAGTCAGAATCAGATTCCAGTTCTTCTGAGTCAGAGTCTGGTATTCCTGGGGGTGATAACCTGGATGCCGTTGTGTTGTCTAGGTCGTCATTCTCATTTTCTTTTGAGTCGGTTGTAACCGAAGAATCAGACGATCTGGAAGTTAATTTGAATGGTACTGCTGTGGCTTTTGAGTACTTTTATGTGCCTTTAGTTTATTGCATTAATCAGGACTTTCAAAATTTTGATGAAAACGATGAGGAAGAAATTCCTCCGATTTTACAACATTTGATTGACCGAGAGCAGGAGAGGTTTGTAAAACCTTTGGTTGATGAAATCACCTCAATTAACGTTGGTACTGAGAAGGATCTGTGTCTGGTCCAGATCGGGTCCACGTTGTCTTTGGAGGAGCGCGAGCGCTTAGTCGTTTTATTAAAAGATTTCAAAGATGTTTTCGCGTGGTCCTACGAAGACATGCCTAGAATCGATCCTGAGATTGTACAGCACCGGATCCCTCTTGACCCAGAGGCCCAACCTATTAAGCAGAAGCTCCGAAGGATCCGCTCGGACTGGGCTCTGAAAATCAAAGAAGAGGTCCCCAAGCAGATTGATGTAGGGTTCCTATTAGTATCTGAGTATCCAACTTTTTTGGCCAATAGAGTTCCGGTGCTGAAGAAGGATGGCAGAATTTGGGTATGTGTGGACTTCAGAGACTTGAACAAAGCCAGTCCGAAGGATGACTTTCCTCTACCACATATCGATGAATTGGTGGACTTTATTGCAGGGCATGCACTGCTCTCATTTATGGATGGGTTTTTAGGCTATAACCAGATTCTGATGGCACCCGAAGACAAGGAGAAGACTGCCTTCACTATCCCGTGGGGAACTTATTGTTATAGGGTGATGCCATTCGGTTTGAAGAATGCTGGGGCTACTTATCAACGGGCTGCAACCACAATTTTGCATGATATGATCCACAAAGAGGTTGAGGTGTACGTGGACGACATGATTGTCAAGTCCAAGGAAAGAGAGGGCCACTACACTGCCTTGAAGAAAATTTTCCAACGGATCAGAGAGTATCGGTTGCGACTGAATACTCAGAAATGTACTTTTGGTGTCACAACAGGGAAAATGCTGGGGTTCTTGATCACACAAAGGGGTATCGAGGTCGATCCTTCCAAAATCAAGGCCATCTTAGAAATGCCACCACCAAGGACTGAAAAGGAGGTGCGAGGCTTTCTGGGTAAAATGCAATTCATAAGACGGTTTATTGCAAAATTAACCTTGACTTGTGAACCACTGTTATTTCTCCTGAAAAAATGAAAGAAATTCCAGTGGGATGACCGATGCCAAGTTGTTTTTGAGCAAATCAAGCAGTATCTGCAGAACCCAACCGTGTTGTCACCACCGAAGCCGGCAAAACCGTTGATCTTGTATCTATCAGTAACCGAAACGACAATGGGCTGCATGCTTGCACAGGAGTCTGAGGACAAAGTGGAAAAGGCTATTTATTACTTGAGCAAGAAAATGCTGGAATATGAGATCCGTTACACTCCGCTTAAGAAGGCTTGTCTGGCCTTGGTATGGGCTACCAGGAAGTTGAGGCACTACCTGTTAGCTCACTCTGTAATACTGGTTTCGAGATTAGATCCCATCAAATATCTCTTTGAGAAACCATCACTTACGAGTAGGCTAGCCCGTTGGTTGCTTCTTCTCTCTGAATTTGATTTGAAGTATATGACACGCAAGTCTGTGAAAGGGAGAGCGGTAGCGGAGTTCCTAGCCAATCACCCAGTGGAAGGAGATGAAGCAGTAGAATATCTGTTCCCAGATGAGGCCATTCTACAGGTTGAAGAAGAGGTATGGCCTATGTACTTTGATAGAGCGTCAAACTAGTACGGGTATGGGATAGGGGTGTTGATGATAGCACCCAACAATTCCCACATACCCTTAGCTTTTAAACTCCGGTTCAAGGTATCGAACAACGAAGCAGAGTATGAGGCATGTATCGCTGGCTTGGAAGCTGCCCTAGAACTAGGGGCAAAACGGTTGGACGTCATTGGGGAGTTGAACTTGGTTCTGTCTCAAGCGAAAGGAGACTAGAAGGTTAAGGAAGAAAGGATGAAAATCTATCGCTAAACCATGGACGTTCTAATTCCCAGGTTTGAGAAGTTGACCTTCACCCATCTGTTAAGAGAGAGCAACAGGTTCGTAGACGCTTTATCAACTCTGTCTTCCATGATAGACATCCCTTTGGGAGTCCGGATGCGTCCAATTATCATTGAACAACGGTATGTGCCGGCCTACGAGCTGATTGCTACCACAGATGAAGTACAAGATCAAAACCCGTGGTATCATGACACCTGGAACTTCTTGGAAAAGGAGACTTATCCACCAAGGGTAAATGCCAAAGATAAGAGGGCGATACGAAGAATGGATGCTCAGTTCATCATCTGTGGGGGTAAATTTTACAAACGGGGCCATCTTGGGATGCATAAACTGTGTGTTGATGCTGAGGAATCTAAGTGCCGGACGGAGGCCATCCATGGAGGAGAGTGCGGAACGCACATGAGCGGGGTGATGCTAGCTCGAAACATTCTCAGATAGGGTTACTACTAGTCAACCATGGAGGAGGATTGTATTGGCTTTGTTCAGCAATGCCACAAATGCCAGATCCATGCAAATCGCATGAACATTCTGCCATCGAAACTGTACAACATGACTTCACCGTGGCCATTTTCAGTCTGGGGGATTGATGTGATTGGGGTAGTCACTCCGAAGGGGTCGAACGGGCATGAGTAGATCCTGGTGGCAATAGACTCCTTCACAAAGTGGGTCGAGGCCCAATCCTATGTAGTGCTGAAGGCGTCACATGTAGCTAAGTTCATCAGGAATAACATTTTCTGTCGGTATGGGGTCCCGAATGAAATCATCTTGGATAATGGTTCCCACTCCAAGAAGGAAGTGATCGACTTGTTGGAGAAGTACAATGTGGCTTTTCATAAGTCATCCACATATAGCCCGCAAACCAATAGAGCAGTTGAGGCCGCCAACAAGAACATCAAACACATTCTGTAGAAGATGGTGGGAACCTACAGGGACTAGCCATATAAGCTGCCATTTGCTCTTTGGGGCTACCGGACATCAATTCAAACTTCTACTGGGGCAACTCCGTATTCCTTGGTTTATCGGATGGAGGCTGTTCTGCCAATCGAAGTTGAGGTTCCATCGCTGCGAGTGATGGTTGAGTGCCAAATAGCGGAAGCAGATTGGCAGCAGAGCAGGTTTGAAGAACTCATGCTGTTTGATGAAAGAAGCTGAAAGCACTGTACTATATTCAAGGTTATCAACGCAGAATTGCCAGGGCTTTTAACAAGAAAGTTAAGTCCAGGAATTTGAAAGAAGGGGATTTCGTGCTCAAAGACAACCGAGCTCCCATCCACGACCCTAGGGGAAAGTTCAAACCTAATTTGACTGGTCCTTACATCATCAAGTCTATCTGGTCGGGTGGAGCTGTCATTCTGATGGATTTAGATGGCCTTGAGTTCTCCCAACCGATCAACATGGACAAGTTGAAGAAATACTATCCCTGAGTGGCTTGCTAGGCCGAAAACCCGAAAGGGCGTCCTAGGCAAAAGTTAGAGCACAAAAAATTTGAAAAAGAGAAAAATTAAGCTCGCAAGGTTGAAAACCCAGAAAGGGCGGCCTTGGCAAAAGTTAGAGCGCAAAAGAAGAGTGTTAATACACGAGTGAACCCAAACTGAACTACGTAAGGCTTGATTTCCATCTTCGGGATACGTAGGCAACTTCATTCTGAAGTCCAGCCACAAATACTTCCAAATCAACTGTGTCCATGTGATTGTTTTGGTCATCTTTGTCTTCTTTGCATCGAAGAGTTCGGTTGTGAGCTAGAGTGTAGTGCTATTCAGACAAGGGGCAACTTTCCAATTGTGGGGTTTGGGGTTGTGCATCTCAGTGATAGATCTCGGGCGTGTCCAGTTGTGATCCATATCGAAAATGGTTCTGAAAAGTTTTAATAAAAGTTGACTTTGCTCAAATTAATCTTTTACAACTTAGACCATTTTGGACCAAAACGGAAGATTTTCAGTACTCACAACCTTCAATTTCATTGATTTTACTGCAGAGTTCTCCGCCTCTCGATATAAATTGAAGTTGCTTTATTACATTCAAAAAGAAAACTTGAAAGTACAGATTAAAGCAATAAACTAGGGGCATGGTTAAGTCAGGTGTTCTTGCGCCCCCTCCCAGAGCTTGTAGAAGCTTCAGATGGCAAAGTAGGCCCAGCTTATGCCTCATCTTCAAGCCAAGCTATGCATTCGCCAGAAAGAGCACAACTGAAATTAGAAGCGGGGGCCAGAAGTTCTCTCGTCCTCCATGCAGTGGCATACCGAGCTAGCTGTGGGCCTCGGATCGGAAATGAAGCTGGGTATTCTATCCTCTCTTCCAGGAAAGTCTGGTTGTGGCTGAACTGATGCCTGAACCGAAATGGAAAGTAAAAGACGCAGTGCGTCAGGCTAATCAGCTGAATGCCAGGCTGCCGGGACATGCTGTAGCTCATCTCCGGCAGATCAAGCCAGGGACAACGCCAAGCGATGTCAACAGCAGATCGAGTACACATCCATTCGCACCACCATCCCTTATCTGGGGCATCAACTAGCCGTTGGTGAAAGAAATAGCCGCGTGCTGAATATGCTGGACAAGAGTCTATTACTTTCAATTTGTCCATGAGCCATATCTAGGGAGGGATGAAAAATAAGAGATATTAAAAAATAGAGAGGTGTACGTAGAGAGCAAAAGTGAGAAAAGGGTTTTAAGAAAAAAATACAGCCTGAGGGTCGAGTGATGTGAGAAACACATGTGAGAAGGGTGGGAAACATTACCTGTAAGAGTAGTGGACTTCCTGCGAACCTGGTTGTCTCCCGGGGACGGAAAGCATCGAAGCCCATCAAGGTTTCGGCTAATGTCATGCCAATGTAGCTCTTGCCCTCTTTCAAGCCTGGGGTGACCTCAATCAGACGAATGCTAGACCCTCCAAGGCCAGGGGCAAGTAGAAAACGAGATAACATGCACAAACAGAGTGCATGTCGCCGAAGACTTTGCCAAAGATAATCGTCACGGTTACTGGCGTCAGAAAAGCGATGAATCAGGCTGGGAATCTCCAACACCCCGTTGCAAATCAAAGACCGAGCGTCGTGCAAAGTAAGCCCACACGTCCGTCCAAAAGCTTGGATGTGGCCGAAACAGAATTGGGGCAAGATTTCCTCATCGCATTGGGACTCCATCAAAGCTTGGAATTCTTCAAAAGTGGGGCACATCTCTTGACCCCCAAAGCTAAAAACATGAGCTACCGGATTCCAACACCTAGCCACGACATGAAGGAACGGAAAACGCAGCGGGGTGCGACTCAGTGTCAATAGTGCATTTATTCTGAAACCCCATAAATTCAACTTTTCCGCACCATCTAAAGTTGCAATCCAATTGGAGAGTTTTTCGGTGAAGAATGGTTCCATTTGGGGCAAAAATGAAGCTGAAATGAAGAAAGGACGAAGCTGGAGCTTTTGTAGAAGATAAGGCAGTGAGTGGAGGACAGATGGCAGTAATCTGGAGATTCTCAAAATTTCTAGCCGACCGGCCAGTTTAAGTAGCCGATCGGCCACCTTTACTGGCCGAAGTGGCCGGCAATGTTCATAAGTGGTCAGTAATGAGAAAAAGTGGCCGGCAGCCACTTCTTGACTCCAGCAGAGAGCTTTTAGCCTTCCTGAGTGCTGAGGATGCTAAAAACCTGAGTTTGATTCTACTTCAGATGCGTCCTGCTGTTCTGTTTAACAATTGTATTTGTTTATCAAGTTGTCATTGTTTTGCTTATCGAGTTTGTTGTATTTGTTTATCGAGTTGTCGTTATTTTGCTTATCGAGTTTGTTGCAAGTTGCTTATCAAGTTTGTTGTACTTTGCTTATCGAGTTTGTTGTAATTCGTTTATTGGGTTGTCATTGTTTTGCTTATCAGGTTTTTCTTTAGGTTGTCTTATTTGTTATGTTTGTTGTGCCGGTTCACTACCTGACTTTGCAATGTACAAATGTTCAACATTCATCAATCTCATTTTTGTGTAAAATGGTGCGATGCAATGCTCAGAATATAAAATACAACACTTTTTCGATCAAAAAAGCTGTTTTCCATTCCATCATAGTTTCTATTACAAAAGTACAAGTTTTAAGAAAATAAAAACTGCCTAAGCCTGTACAATGTGCTAAACTACTAGCAAAAAGAAAACAAAGCAGAAACATCCAAATCGGTGCCAGCCACCTCAAGATCGAGAGGCCCTCTTCATCCTCTTCCTCAACTGAGCAGACTCTGCACCATCGCCATCGGCACCGCTGTCTGAACCAGAGCTACCTCCGCTCCCACCCTCGGAGCCCTCCTCAGCATCGTCGCCACCCTCAGAACCTAAGCCGGTGCCGTCGCCTCCACCCTCGGATGGCTCTGACTGAGGACTCGCTGGCTCCTCCTCCCCACTAGACTCGTCATCGTCATCGCGTGTGACAAGCGCCCGACGTCTCTTTCGGCTGTGTGCTGGAATTTCTCTCTCTGCGGCTCGAGAAGGCTCTGAGGGTCCTGTCTGCAAGGGTGTGACCTGAAAAGACAAGTTTGCATTCATCAGCAAGTATCAATTACAAGTGCGATATGTAAAGTATATGCAGAAATCAGATACAATATGTGCATACAGTGTGTCGTGTCAGATGTGATCCATACATGCAGTGTATCAGTACAATGAAATGTTCAGTTTTAGTATATCAGCGGAAGTATGATAAATGCAAGAAAACTGAAGAGTACCGGAATGCCATGGGAGGTCAGCATCGTCTCTCTCCGCAATATCATGCCCTCGAATGAGGCCATCATCTGGAGTAACCCCTCGACATACTCTACAGAGGGCTGCAAATGCAAGTTGAAATCAAGAGTGCATGAATGCGTGCATAAGTATTTGAGTGAAATGAAATGCATAAAAGCTGTAAAGTATACCGGTGGTGAGCCGGGTGTCCGGACGTATCGGTGATAGACATCCCTTTGGGAGTCCGGATGTGTCCAATTATCATTGAACAACAGTATGTGCCGGCCTATGAGCTGATTGCTACCATAGATGAAGTACAAGATCAAAACCCTTGGTATCATGACATCTGGAACTTCTTGGAAAAAGAGGCTTATCCACCAGGGGTAAATGCCAAAGATAAGAGGGCAATACGAAGAATGGTTGCTCAGTTCATCATCTGTGGGGGTAAATTGTACAAACGGGGCCATCTTGGGATGCATAAACTGTGTGTTGATGCTGAGGAATCTAAGTGCCTGATGGAGGCCATCCATGGAGGAGAGTGCGGAGCGCACATGAGCGGGGTGATGCTAGCTCGAAAAATTCTCAGATAGGGTTACTACTAGTCAACCATGGAGGAGGATTGTATTGGCTTTGTTCAGCAATGCCACAAATGCCAGATCCATGCAAATCGCATGAACATTCCGCCATCGAAACTGTACAACATGACTTCACCGTGGCCATTTTCAGTCTGGGGGATTGATGTGATTGGGGTAGTCACTCCGAAGGGGTCGAATGGGCATGAGTATATCCTGGTGGCAATAGACTTCTTTACAAAGTGGGTCGAGGCCCAATCCTATGTAGTGCTGAAGGCGTCACATGTAGCTAAGTTCATCAGGAATAACATTTTCTATCGGTATGGGGTCCCGAATGAAATCATCTTGGATAATGGTTCCCACTTCAAGAAGGAAGTGATCGACTTGTTGGAGAAGTACAATGTGGCTTTTCATAAGTCATCCACATATAGCCCGCAAACCAACGGAGCAGTTGAGGCCGCCAACAAGAACATCAAACACATTCTGTAGAAGATGGTGGGAACCTACAGGGACTAGCATATAAGCTGCCATTTGCTCTTTGGGGCTACCGGACATCAATTCGAACTTCTACTGGGGCAACTCCGTATTCCTTGGTTTTGGGATGGAGGCTGTTCTGCCATCAAAGTTGAGGTTCCATCGCTGCGAGTGATGGTTGAGTGCCAAATAGCGGAAGCAGATTGGCAGCAGAGCAGGTTTGAAGAACTCATGCTGTTGATGAAAGAAGGCTGAAAGCACTGTACTATATTCAAGGTTATCAACGCAGAATTGCCAGGGCTTTTAACAAGAAAGTTAAGTCCAGGAATCTGAAAGAAGGGGATTTTGTGCTCAAAGACAACTGAGCTCCCATCCACGACCCTAGGGCAAGTTCAGACCTAATTTGACTGGTCCTTACATCATCAAGTCTATCTGGTCGGGTGGAGCTGTCATTCTGATGGATTTAGATGGCCTTGAGTTCTCCAACCGATCAACATGGACAAGTTGAAGAAATACTATCCCTGAGTGGCTTGCTAGGCCGAAAACCCGAAAGGGCAACCTAGGCAAAAGTTAGAGCACAAAAATTTGAAAAAGAGAAAAATTAAGCTCGCAAGGTTGAAAACCCAGAAAGGGCGGCCTTGGCAAAAGTTAGAGCGCAAAAGGAGAGTGTTAATACACGAGTGAACCAGAACTAAACTACGTAAGGCTTGATTTCCATCTTCGGGATACGTAGGCAACTTCATTCTGAAGTCCAACCACAAATACTTTCAAATCAACTGTGTCCATGTGATTGTTTTGGTCATCTTTGTCTTCTTTGCATCCAAGAGTTCGGTTGTGAGCTACAGTGCAGTGCTATTCAGACAAGGGGGCAACTTTCCAGTTATGGGGTTTGGGGTTGTGCATCTCAGTGATAGATCTCGGGCGTGTCCAGTTGTGATCTATATCGAAAATGGTTCTGAAAAGTTTTAATAAAAGTTGACTTTGCTCAAATTAATCTTTTACAACTTAGACCATTTTGGACCAAAACGGAAGATTTTCAGTACCCGCAACCTTCAATTTCATTGATTTCACTACAGAGTTCTCCGACTCTCGATATAAATTGAAGTTGCTTTATTACATTCAAAAAGAAAACTTGAAAGTACAGATTAAAGCAATAAACTAGGGGCATGGTTAAGTCAGGTGTTCCTGCGCCCCCTCCCAGAGCTTGTAGAAGCTTCAGATGGCAAAGTAGGCCCAGCTTATGTCTCATCTTCAAGCCAAGCTATGCATTCGCCAGAAAGGGCACAACTGAAATTGGAAGCGGGAGCCAGAAGTTCTCTCGTCCTCCATGCAGTGGCATACCGAGCTAGCTGTGGGCCTCGATTCAGAAATGAAGCTGGGTATTCTATCCTCTCTTCCAGGCAAGTCTGGTCGTGGCTGAACTGGCGCCTAAACCGAAATGGAAAGTAAAAGACGCAGTGCGTCAGGCCAATCAGCTGAATGCCAGGCTACCGGGACATGCTGTAGCTCATCTCCGGCAGATCAAGCCAGGGACAACGCCAAGCGATGTCAACAGCAGATCGAGTACACATCCATTCGCACCACCATCCCTTATCTGGGGCATCAACTAGCCGTTGGTGAAAGAAATAGCCGCGTGTTGAATATGCTGGGCAAGAGTCCACTACTTTCAATTTATCCATGAGCCATATCTGGGGAGGGATGAAAAATAAGAGATATTAAAGAATAGAGAGGTGTACGTAGAGAGCAAAAGTGAGAAAAGGGTTTTAAGAGAAAAATACAGCCTGAGGGCCGAGTGATGTGAGAAACACATGTGAGAAGGGTGGGAAACATTACCTGTAAGAGTAGTGGACTTCCTGCGTACCTGGTTGTCTCCCGGCGACGAAAAGCATCGAAGCCCATCAAGGTTTCGGCTAATGTCATGCCAATGTAGCTATTGCCCTCTTTCAAGCCTTGGGTGACCTCAATCAAACGAATGCTAGACCCTCCAAGGCCAGGGGCAAGTAGAAAATGAGATAACATGCACAAACAGAGGGCATGTCGCCGAAAACTTTGCCAAAGATAATCGTCGCGGTTACCGGCGTCAGAAATGCGATGAATCAGGCTGGGAATCTCCAACTCCCTGTTGCGAATCAAAGACCGAGCGTCGTGCAAAGTACGCCCACACGTCCGCCCTAAAGCTTGGATGTGGCCGAAACGGAATTGGGGCAAGATTTCCTCGTCACGTTGGGACTCCATCAAAGCTTGGAATTCTTCAAAAGTGGGGCACATCTTTTGACTCCCAAAGCTAAAAACATGAGCTACCGGATTCCAACACCTAACCACGGCATGGAGGAACGGAAAACGCAGCGGGGTGCGACTCAGTGTCAATAGTGCATTTATTCCAAAACCCCATAAATTCAACTTTTCCGCGCCATCTAAAGTTGCAATCCAATTGGAGAGTTTTTCGGTGAAGAATGGTTCCATTTGGGGCAAAAATGGAGCTGAAATGAAGAAAGCACGAAGCTGGAGCTTTTGTAGAAGATAAGGCAGTGAGTGGAGGACTGATGGCAGTAATCTGGAGATTCTCAAAATTTCTGGCCGACCAGCCAGTTTAAGTAGCCAACCGGCCACCTTTACTAGCCGAAGTGGCTGGCAATGTTCGTAAGTGGTCAGCAATGAGAAAAAGTGGCCGGCAGCCCCTTCTTGACTCCAGCAGAGAGCTTTTAGCCTTCCTGAGTGCTGAGGATGCTAAAAACCTGAGTTTGATTCTACTTCAGATGCGTCCTACTGTTCTGTTTAACAATTGTATTTGTTTATCAAGTTGTCGTTGTTTTGCTTATCGAGTTTGTTGTATTTGTTTATCGAGTTGTCGTTATTTTGCTTATCGAGTTTGTTGCAATTTGCTTATCAAGTTTGTTGTACTTTGCTTATCGAGTTTGTTGTAATTCGTTTATTGGGTTGTCGTTGTTTTGCTTATCAGGTTTTTCTTTAGGTTGTCTTATTTGTTATGTTTGTTGTGTCGGTTCACTACCTGACTTTGCAATGTACAAATGTTCAACATTCATCAATCTCATTTTTGTGTAAAATGGTGCGATACAATGCTCAGAATATAAAATACAACACTTTTTCGATCAAAAAAGTTGTTTTCCATTCCATCATAGTTTCTTTTTACAAAAGTACAAGTTTTAAGAAAATAAAACTGCCTAAGCCTGTACAATGTGCTAAAACTACTAGCAAAAAGAAAACAAAGCAGAAACATCTAAATCGGTGCCGGCCACCTCAGGATCAAGAGGCCCTCTTCATCATCTTCCTTAGCTGAGCAGACTCTGCATCATCACCGTTGGCACCGCTGTCTGACCAGAGCTACCTCCGCTCCCACCCTCGGAGCCCTCCTCGCATCGTCGCCACCCTCAGAACCTAAGCCAGTGCCATCGCCTCCACCCTCGGATGGCTCTGACTGAGGACTCGCTGGCTCTCCTCCCCACTAGACTCGTCATCGTCATCGCGTGTGACAAGCGCCCACGTCTCCTTGGCTGTGTGCTGGAATCTCTCTCTCTGCAGCTCGAGAAGGCTCTGAGGGTCCTGTCTGCAAGGGTGTGACATGAAAAGACAAGTTTGCATTCATCAGCAAGTATCAAGTACAAGTGCGATATGTAAAGTATATGCAAAAATTAGATACAATATGTGCATACAGTGTGTCGTGTCAGATGTGATCCATACATGCAGTGTATCAGTACAATGAAATGTTCAGTTTTAGTATATCAGCGGAAGTATGATAAATGCAAGAAAACTGAAGAGTACCGGAATGCCATGGGAGGTCAGCATCGTCTCTCTCCGCAAGATCATGCCCTCGAATGAGGCCATCATCTGGAGTAACCCCTTGACATACTCTACAGAGGGCTGCAAATGCAAGTTGAAATCATGAGTGCATGAATGCGTGCATAAGTATTTGAGCGAAAATGAAACGCATAAAAGCTGTAAAGTATACCGGTGGTGAGCCGGGTGTCCGGACGTATCAGTGATCAGGCAATGGGGGCTCAAGTGAAATCTGATAAAGTATCCCACCATACCACCAACCTGTCAGCTCAGTCGGAGGATCCGGCCATCCAATGCACTGCCTAGTAGAAGGCATCCCTCTGACCTCACCTCCCGGCGCCCCGAGCCCTGCTCGTCGAAGGGGCATCTTCTGCCGAGCCCTACTCGTCGAAGGGGCATCGCTCAACTTCTTGAATTAACAATCAATTTTCAAAGCTATCGAAAGATGATTTCGAAAATCATATAAATCTTGCAAAAATATATATATAACTCTAAGAAAATTCCTACCTCAAGTTTTGAAGAAGAAATGAGATGAAACCCCCAAAATCAACAGTGTCGAAACTCGATCTTTACCGCACATAACGAAGCCCTCGAGAAGTTAACCAACTTTGATGATGAACCTATGGCAGAACTCTAATGGATCTTGAGAAATCAAGGTTTTGATCTAATTTGGAGTAGGGAAATGTAGAGAGAAGGGAGAGGAAATGTTTTTAGAGAGATATGCAAAAGTGATATGAAATATCAAATTCATGAACTGATATATCATGGTCCACTCGAGCGTGGAAAGCCCCGCTCGAGCGTCAAATACACTTTCCTAGTACTTTTGCAGACAAGTCAAACTTCTAGAACCAAACATTCTCCGCTCGAGCGCATAAACAACCACTCGAGTGGACAAGCAACTTAGAATGCATTTTGCGTTTTTGCTTCGGGGGCGCGACCCCTCGACCCTGCCAGGGTGCTGCCCTCGGACCTGTCAAGCGGCGTTGCCCCTTCGACCCCCGCAAGCGGACCGGTACCTCGATCCTCGACATAGTCAGCGAAGTGGCAAAACATGAAAGATACGCTACAACCTGATACAAACATGAGACATTACCTATTCCAAACACACCGCTACAACCCGATAACCAAAATAAGGGAATACAGGGAACTAAGATACGTAACACCGTTCAAAACTATACCAACTCGAGCCCGGAACACCACAAAGAGACAGGTCGAAACTGGGATTGCTACAGCAACGCCACCAACTCTTAGCTGCAGGAAGAAATGTACCTGAAATTGTAGGGATGAGTGAAGATGACTCACTAAATAATCATCACAGACATTTAGAAAGAAAATTGCATGATAAAGGTGATAACATCAAAGTCATGAATAATTGTCTTAAAGACTTGGAAATTGAAAGCAAAGTCGATATTACCCCCCAAATCCATGAAACAATCCCTCAATAATCTAGTCAAATCCTGTCGACTCTAACTAGACCGCGGTTGTATCTTTAACCTAGGCAACTCTTCGAGTCCCTAATCACATATTTTCTTGCGGGAAACCTACCCCGCATAGGTTAACAGGCTCGTATCGATGGAATGATGCACACAACTTTACTCTAATGCACGCAACTAAACAAGTGGCCAAACTGGCCCTTAATTAAACATTCAATCCAAACTAAATCATCAACTTAGATCTCAACAGTTCCTAAATAAACTTGGAGAATTTCATAACTGTTTTCAAACCTCAACCTTTCAAGTTTCTCAACTCAACTGTTAAAAAATTACACATCTCATTTTCCTTTTTAAAACAGTTAGTTACAAATATCAACATTTTATTCAATGAAAATACTTTGTTTTCTCAAAAGCTTCATTTAACCCCATGATACGACATATTTATCCCTTTTGTGTTCTTCTCTCTTCTCTCTTTCTTGTCTCTCTTCTTTTTCCCTAACCATTCTACATCAATTTGGTTGTAGAGCTCAAGCTATGATCCATTTTCTCTCAACACCGTAGATCTAGAAAAAAAAAAAAAGTCAAAATTGAAACTCCAGAGAGAGTAAGAGATAGTTTCATCATCTTTGTTGTTGTACCCTTCAGACCAATGACAACAATCACCCCCATCACCTACTTCGTCTTCATGTCACATCTTTATCGTTGTGATTTATTGCGCCGACTTTAGCCCATCATCGATGGCCACAATACGAGAAGCTTATTGTTGACACCCGTTGGAGCTTGTTGTCCTTACTAGCTTTATTTGTATTGTCGATGTCTTCACTGTTGTAGTTGTCATCGTTCTTTGTGAACTACTATAACCATAGGTTGCATAACCTTCATCTAACTTAGAATCTTGATGCAAATCACGAACAACCCATATAACATTACACCTAAGCCCAAGAAGGTTTAGCCCAACCCAAGTTTAGTTAGCCTTTTTTCATAAACCCAAACTTAAACCAAGCCTAGTGCAGACGTCCAAACGTCTCGGGAGGGAAATCCCGTTTTGTTCATTTGGGCTCACTACAGTTTAGGACTCAATGTCACGGTCCTGTATCTAATCTCGCAGAGTGCAATGCAAGACCGATGAATCATCAAAGAGTCCAAATCCGGTAAATCGTTTTTGAAAATAGATTTTTGTAAAGAAGTGCCAAACATGGACTGCTTTGCCAGATGCAGAGTCGCCACCTAAATATTTTTTATGGGGGAATTTAGGAAACCCTGACTCGTTTGCTTAAGGCCACGTGTCTGTCATCACCAAAGTTGCCTCGGCTCGGGAACTTGGGTACGATTGGGGAAGGTCAGCTATGAGCACCCCCGCTCGCCCGATCAAAGATCGGCCTCTACTAACCATGATATCTTGTTTTGAAAACGTTATGTGCTCTTATTCCGGTTATTAGCCTAGACTTACTATGTGATGCACAACACAAAAGTATAGACTAGATCGCCTAATTTGGAACAAAGCATTGCATATCCGCTCGTTTGAAAGATGGTTTGAAATTTGCTACTCGCGAGTAGGCTAAAACACGGATTTCAATGAGTTGTTCCAACTCAAACAATCCAACCTTCACCCACAGGCATTCAGGCAGTAATATCACATAAGCACATAGCCATATGGTAAGCATGCTGTCATGTTAACATTCACACTCATGCGAGATGCTAAAGCATAAATACTTACATCGTACTCCGTGCCAAAACAATGAACTAGTTAGTAATCATGCATGATCCTAGTCCATGTTAAGTGGCTAATGTATCGCATACAAAATGCAACATAATAGGCTCGGCTAATCCTAGTATGGTATGTGGAATGCAACAAATAACACGTATTCAAGTTAGATTTGGAATACTATGTGGTTAGCATGATGCGCCGAGCCCGGTGCATGCAATACAAATGAATGGATGCATGCATGCGTAGCATAAGGATGCTAAATTAAATATGCCCTAATACTAACCATCAAAATCAGGTAAGTAAAAGGGAGAAAGAAGTGGGGATTGGAAGACATGCACACACGCACCCACACTTATTACAAATTCGCCCTCGCTCGGAGGGACCAAAAGAATAATACAATTTAATTAACCTACAAGCTAATTAAATATTACAAACAACTTAACTAGTTAAGCAAATTAACTAAGCTAAGGAAAGCATTAAAAGGTCTCGGGAAGAGGGATGCACGCGTGCTTGGATTGGCTTCGCCCGGAAATCCAATGCCATGCGCAAGCTACCTCTGTTTACCTTACTCTGCTCCTCTGAGATTTGCACAAATCCCAAGGTACACTCTTTGAACACTGTGGAATACCACCGGCCAAGGGGGAACACCACTGGCCAAAGTTAAGTGGCCATCGACCACAAATGAAGCCATCGGCTATAAATGTATGGCCAGCCGGCACTGAATGAGGTTGGTCGGCCATCTATGCCTGCAGAATTCTGCTTTGATAGCAACAGAGGACAAGCAAGGTATGGCAATGTATTTCAAGCAATATTTGCACCAACACACCCCTTATCATGTTTATGACTCAAATGAGGATGTTCCTTGATTCTCGGACCACCAATCGCGCATTTCAATGTGTGATGGCCCAAGAAGTCAAGTTGTGCATCTTGATTTCAAATGGAATGCAAACCAATTAAGCACATAAAGGCCCAACCTCTATCACTTGATTTCAAGAGGCACGACATGCATGTTCAATGCAATGCACCCTAAGCATGAAAACCAAGTATGCAACATGGGGATGCCAACAAGCATGCAAAGCATATAACATGTATGCAAGCTAATTGAGCATGCAAGATGCAATGCGAACATGCAAATATGCAAAATATATGGCATGTTAAGCAATCAAAACAAAGATGAGAATACATGCCAAATGCACTATGATTCAAGCATGCAACACATGCGATAGGCCAAGTATGCAACAACACACAAGGTGAGCACGCAACAACATACTAACAATGGACTTACACCCAGATGGACAACCCTCTATTATGCCAAAATCAGTGGCCAAATGCTAAGGAAATGAGGGCCAAAATACACACAAACATGCATGCACACATGGTTCAAAACTTAAGCATCGAAGAGCAACTTTTAAGCACACTTAAAAGGGGATAATCATGGACAAATGGCATGTATAATAAGCTCTGAAATCATGTTATAAGAGGTTCCAAACCAAGTAAACTAGACAAGCCAATCATGCAACAATGCCCAAAACTCAAGACAAGCCAAGGGGCTTAAACCATGGCCATGCCAACCAAGCCTCACAAGGCTAAGAGGACTTAGAATAGTCCCAAGGCAGACCTAAACAAAGCCAAGGACACACCTAGATAACACCTAAGTGGCCTACACATGGGAGCATACAAAAGAGGCCAAACATGGAGCACAAGATTACAACCTTTTAAAGCATTAAAGGAATCAAATGCAAGCATACAAGCATACCATGGGGACTGAAATGATGCTATAAGTGGTGCTAAACCACTGAAACAAGCTAAGCAATGCATGCTAAACACTCACACACCCGAGACTAGCAAGCCAAAATGCAAGGTGGCTATACAAAGCATGTCAAGCATGGCCAAAGCAACTAAAAACAGAGCTAAAGTATACTAAAACATACACAAAAGCTTCACAAAGCTTGGCCAAAATCATGCTAGAACAAGGGTCAAAGCCTAAAGCATGTTAAGGCAAAATATGGCATTACAAGACAAGTATGCAAAGCAAGCATGGTGTGTCTAAACCAAGTAAAAAAAGTGCTATATCATGACAAAATAAGCACAAATAACACTTAAGACATGGCCAACATGAACTCAAAAATGGTGCTCACACATGAGGCTTAAAATGGCAAGTTTGAAGACAACAAGGAGAGGGGATGGCCCTCTCCTTCTTAGGACCTTAAGGCACCATCCTCACCACTGAAATCCCTCAAGATTTCAGTGGTGAGGAGGTCCAAACAAGGTGGTCCCGAAGCTCACCAAAAATGCACAAAATGGGGGGGGGGGGGCCAAACAAGGCCTAAGAGGGGTCAAACAATCCAAAACAACAAAACACCCTTAAACAACTATTTTAAGCAATGAAAAACAAGACTTTTATTAGTTATAGACAAAGCCTAAAAACAGTTGCAAGATAGGCAAAAAAGCTATGCAAAAATGGGGTATAAAGGGCAAGAACACTCACCCTTGAAGAACACCTCCAAGATCACAAGACCAGACCTCTTCTTGGATCAAAACCAGCTCAAAAAGTTTGAAAACAAACCTCTAATGCCTCAGCAACTAGGGTATAGTGTAATACTAGGTGTTTGTATGCAAAACTATGAACAAACACACACTTATACACTATGAGAGGAAGATATAGAGATAGAATAGACACACACTCAAACCCTAATCTCAGACCTCTCTCTGGAATTTTTTGTAACCCTGAGGAGGGAGGAGAGGCCCTTCCTTTATAGAGGATCACTCTTGCAAAGCTTACAAAACAAGCTAAGCAAGAGTGAAATCCCTCCGTACACGTGTATGGAGGGGGGGCAAAGTGTATGCCAGCTAGCAACAGCTGGCATAAAAATATCTGCAAAAGTAGATGCACAGTGGTCGGCCAGCCAAAAATGCCAAATTGACCAAAACAATGGTCGGCCGGCCACAAAGAATGCCGGCCGGCCATAACCAATGGCCGGTGGCAACAAAACATGGCCGGTGGCCTCAAGCCATGGCCGATGGGGTGTGGGGATGGCCAACAAGCCATTTCCTGCCCTCCAAAGCAAAAACACAAGTGTTTGGTGCAAAACCAAACACAAAACAGTCGAGTCGAGAGATCCTGAGGCAAGGCGCGTGGCCGAGACCTCCGGGAACTCAAGACGAACACAAACATGGATGATCACCGAGTGTTCAAGTGGTGACATCCAAGTCTTGAGGACGGTCAAAAATGGGGTGTCTACACCTAGGCGCCCGCCAAAATAGCCTAACCACCTTCCATTGAAATAAATTAGGCCAACGACTCCCGCTCTAACTTTGAAAAAAAAAGAGCCAAGAAAAAAGGGGGGGCTTCCTTTAACCATGGGAACCAATAAAATAGTTATTTTTGAAGTTTGAAAGCCCAACAAAATATACTGGAACAAATGATTTAGATCAAGCTACTTTGGACAAATGTTGACCCATATTTTAAGAGATATTTGGGAAATTCCTTAAAGTGGTTGTGAAGATTATGTAGAAATCATTGATCAAACAGTTCCAAAGATTAAGGAAAGTGATTATTTTGGAAGAAAATTTAGTATTACAAGATGTTGTTGTAGGTCAAGTGAATTCCTTTTGTAACATGGTTTTATGAAAAAATCGAGCTTCCTATTGACACACCACCAACAAATTCTTCGATTAAGTTAGACATGGCTGATTTTGTTGATGGTGAAGATGTTTTATGTGTCCAATTCTAGTGGACCTTGTTCATCAACTTGACAACCAAGTTCAATTGGCGTTTAATTGGCATAGAAAGAAAATAGGACAAAAGATAGTTTCGGTCCCTAAAGTATGCGTTGTTTTCCATTTTAGTCCCTTAAGTCTCAATTTTGTCATTTTGGTCCTCAAAATTGTCAATTTAAGTCAATTTGGTCCTAGGTCTAACTGTAGACACCCCATTTTTGACAGTCCTTAAGACTTGGGTGCCACTGATTGATCACTCAATGATGAATGTGTACGCTTGTCAAATGCTTGACTTCCTCGACAGGAAACCTCAGTTTTCAACCTACAAACATTGTACCTTGTTTTGGACCAAAACAGTGGTTTTTCAGGCCTGAGCATTCAGGGACCTGCAGACCCACTAGTGTGGCATGCCGCCCACTAATATGGCTTGCTGTCCACTATTAGTGGCCTGCCGGCCACTAGTGCAAAAGATCAGATATTTTCTACTAGCTATCTCCACAGATACATGCACCATTCCAATTGTGTTTGGAGGGATATTTTCAAGGGTCTCTTATATATTTCTATATATAGATGACCCTCTCTTTTGTCAAAGAGATTAGAAAAATTTTGGAATTTAGAAAATTTTGGAAAGCAAAAGTTTGGAAAGATTCTCTCTCTCTCTCTCTCTTGCAACTTACATAACCTTTACCTATACACTCTAAATCAAACCTAGAGAGTTTCTTGGCTGAGGTGATTTGAGCTTGCATTTGAGTTCTTGAGGCACTTGAGAGTGTGAAATAGTGGTTTGGAAATTCAAAGAATCATTCATCTTCAAGAGGTATACATTCTAGTTATTTTACAACCATCTCTTTTCCTCATCTTTTCTTGCTATTTTTGAGTTGTTTATTACATGTATTTTTTGGGCTAAAACTTATGGTTTAAGGCCATTAAAGGTAGAGGGGTTAACAACTTTTCTTTGACCTTGCTTTTGAGGCCTTTGCCCTTGTGTTTCCAATCTTCTCATCACATTTTTTTGAGATTTTTACCACTAATTTTCAGAGGTTTTTCAAAGGCTAAAATCATGTTTTGAAGTCCCAAAAGTGGAGGGGTTAGCCACCTCTCCTTTGGCTTGTTTACTAACTCAAACTCTCCATTATTTTAGCTTACTCATTTAGGTATTTTGACCTCAATTCTAGCATTGTTTTGAGCTAACATAGGACTGTTTTTATGTGTTAGTTTCATTTATGCCTTGTATAGCATGCTTGTAGTGTAATGGAATGGTCCTCATAGGTTTGGTGGTTTAGGCCTTAGCCACCAACCTATTTGAGTTGATAGCATTTATTTCAAGCTTTCCATACTTGTGTTCATCTCTAATCATCTCTACAACCTCCCTCATTTCTTGGCTTTTCCTTTGCTGTGAGAGTCCTTTCAAATTGATTGTTTGTTTAAGCTTGAGATAAGAGATTGTTGTGCTTTATGGTTTAATCTCTTCTGAGGTTCATTACCAACGGCATGACATCTCTCTCATGCCCAAGACAACCCTTTGTTTGATACTTCTTTCCATTAGTTGACTTAAAGCTCATTATTGGACTTAATTGATTAAGGAATGGAAGGTAATCAAAAGGAGTAATCAATGGCTTAAAATGGAGAAAGATAATAACATGATCTGGGTTCAATTGGATGTTAATTGAACACATTGAGACTTGAGTCATTTCATACTTGTTAGTGATGATGTGGTTCAAGTTTCCAAGGTCAACCACTTCCCTTGATCAATCCATGATAGGGAGGAGGTTTTGAAAGTCTTTTATTGTGCATTTATCAAAATTGTACCCCTTGGTTCATAAGTTATCACGCAATGAAATTGCACCGATTGATGGCTTGCGAATCAAGCCTACCCCTCCGTTGAGCTGTCTGATGATAATGAGAGGTAGGATGGACAAACATCCCTTGAGAATGCTCTGTTTGTGCTCTATTTCTTCTTTTTTGCAGTAGGAAAGAACCAACATTTGTGGTCAGCAGGCCACTTTTACTAGGTGGCAGGCCACTACTTCTGGTTTGCCGGCTACTTTTTCCAGCCAAGCAGTATCCTTTTCCAGTAGAGCAGAGGCTGAGGTAAAAAAATAGTGCAATTTTCTGATTGTGCAACAGAGGCATTTTGGTAGCAAAACAGGGGACCTTTTCGGATGGAAATCCGTGTGCATGCATGGGTCAACCCTCATTCCCTAGGGCTTATAATAGTTAATTAATTAGCTAATTAATTGTGCATTGTAATTAGTTGGTTAGTTTTTGTATTAAGCTAAGTAGAATAGCTAGTTAATTTTGCGTTGTACTTATTTAATTAGCTAAAGTAGTTAGTTAATTCGTGGTGTTAAAATAATTAGCTAGCGTAGTTAGTTTATTTCATTTGGTTTGTAATAATTAGCTAAGTAGCTTAGCTAATTTATTTATTCGGACCCTCTCATGTGAAGGCCAAATATGTAATAATGTGTATGTCTTCCAACCCCACGTCTTTCTCCTTTTTATTTATCCGCTTGTGATGGATAGAATAGAATATCATGTTTCATTTAGCATATTCCATGTTTATATCCACTTGTCTTGCATGTATCGAGGCTTGGTTCATCATTCTAACAAAACATTGTAGTTTATATACTTTGTTGAATACGTGTTGAAATTGCATGCTATCAAGTTGTTTCGAATGTCATAACTAGTAGCCGAGCTTATTAGTTGCATATCGCATGTGTTGCATTAGTCATATCGCATTAGTTCGGAACATGCATTTTTATAATTATTTTGCTTTATTTGGCTTACCTTGGAGTACTAGGTGAGCTTTTATTTGCTTTAGCATATTGCATGCGTGTGATTGTTGCCATGACAAAGCATGATTACCATGAGGCTAAGTGCTTAAGTGCTATAACTCTTTAATGCTTGTGGATGAAGGCTAATTGCTTGAATTGGAATAAATTGAGTAATGTACATATGCGATCACTTTTTCAAAGTGGTACATATTTGAAACAATTTTCAAGCAAACATGAAATCAAAGTGTTTCAATTTTTGTAAATTAGTCTATACTTGTGTGCAACACATAGTAATGTTAACCTAATAATCGGAATAAGAGCATATAATGTAAATAAGAATCACATCATGATTAGTAGAGGCCGATCTTTGATCGGGCGAGTAGGGTGCTCAATTCATGACCTTCCTCTCTCATACCTAAGTTCTTGAGCCGAGACACTTTGGTGATGACCGATAAGTGGCCTTTGGCACGAGTCTCGGGTTTTCTAAGTTTCCCAAAAATATTTAGGTGGCGACTCTATATCTGGCAAAGCAGTCCATTTTTGGCATTTTCATTCAAAATTCATTTTTCAAAAGATTTGTCAGACTTGGACTCTTTTGTGTTTATCTATTTCACATTGCACTTATGAGATCAGATTCAGAACCACGGGAGTCTGAACTGTAGGGCTAATCGTATTCGAAAGAAGCACGAAAAGTCGAGCTACAGTTTCTAGCAACTCTGCTGGGGATTTAGAGAACTTGACTCGAACTTCATGATGTGAAATTTTATCTACACTTATTTGATTCTTTCCATTGCATTTGCATTGGTGCGCTTAAGTCATTGTGTTTGCCATCTGCTATTCCTGGACGGTTTGCCGGAGGCTTGCCTAAAAGCTTGCCAAAAGGCTGACTGGTCGCGGGCTCTTCCATGATGGGAACATAACCCTTGGATCTGGGCTACCGCTGCACCGTTCGATCATTCTTTCACTTCTAGGTGTTAGGTGTGAGAGGTATATTAGGTAGTCTTGCTAAGGTACCCCCTTTGACCATTTGGCCTAGTTGCATATAGAAAAGCCATAGTGACTGATCCAAATTAGGACAGGGTGCTCACTCTTGTGTAGGATTGCGTGAAATCACTTGTTTGAAATAATGAATCCTAGTTCATGACAAAAACTAGGACTGGGTAACCCTCCCCCTCATAGGGGTGTTTTTGGCTCTCTCTTAAACTGGTATGTGCTTTACAGTGAAACTGTGCAGGGTGTGCATATTAGTGGTATAGTTGGTGGTACCGTTGGTATCGTTTTGAGCAGAATTCAATGTGGAGTACAGTCCTACAGCTTTGATCATGTCTTTTTTGATAACATCTTAGCTTAGGTGTTGTGTGGTTTCTGATTACTACTCTTTTGCTTTGTTTCTTTTGCTAGGTAGTTTAAAACCATAGCTTTAGAAAAGTTCAGATATCCCCAAAGTACTCTAGACCCGAGTCGGAAGACTTTGCAAAGTTGGGGATCTTGTTTGGGGACAACCCGTGTTTACTTCACTCTCACTGGTTACAAGATGGAGAAGAATCAGACAAAGTTCACCAATCCAGTTCCTACAGCAGTCACCCCTCAGCTCACTTGTGTCTAGTCCGGTTTGGGAACAATCATCTACTTCCAACTTGGCAACAAACCAATCACTTGTTCTAATGGCGTAGTATTCCCCAACCAGTATGGAGGAATTGATACATCATCTGCAACAGACAGTTGAGACCCTACAGCAGGATACGGCATGCTAGGCCGAGGTCACGACCCATCAGGCTGAGGTTATAACTAGGTTACAACAACAGCAGAAAGCACAGTCGACTATGACTTCTGCATCCCATGCACCTACTACGGCTATCCCAACACCTGAAGCCACCGCAAATACTGCCAATGTTTAAGAAAACCAGGGCAATCCAGCAAAGCCAATCCCAGCACAAACCTGTAAAGCCCCGGTTTATCAGACCGAAGCTACGTTCGAGTTTGATGTTGATCCAACTGCACTCAAGGTCAATAAACTAGAAAAGTTGTTCAAGAGAGCACAAGGGGTTAACTCCATCCTAGATATAGAGAATGGATACCCTGAGTTTGCAGTTACATTGCCAGATCGGTTTAAGATGCCGCACATTGATTATTTTGACGGCTCCAGGGATCCGATGGTCCACTTGCGATTGTTTTCTAATATCTTGCGGCTGATGGGCTTAACTAGAGCACAGAAGCTGTCTCTCTTTGGTCGTACCATGTCAAGTATAACGGCCATATGGTATGCTAAGTTGGAAGATTCTGTCAAACAGAATTAGGAGGAGATGGCCGAGGCTTCATTGCTCATTATTCGTACAATACTCAAATTGAGGTCACAACTCGTGATCTCGAGGCAACACGCTAAAAGCAGAAGGAGGGTTTCTCTAAGTTTGTGACAAGATGGAGGGCCAAAGCCTCGATGATGACCACGAGGCCTTCCGAGAAGGACCAAATTAGAATGGTCGTTCAGAATCTGCATGGTAAGCTATTGCAGAAAATGATTATACTCCCGTTATTTACGTTTACAGAACTTCATGAAATGGGAGTGCAAATCGAAGATGCCATGAAGTTGAGGCTTATTATAGATGAGAAGGAGCCAGTAAAAAGGTCTTTTGTTTGCAATTCCAATGCTACCAGTGGTAGCATAGCTGCGAGGACGTCAGACGTAAGTGTTGTCACCATAAGAAAAACTGCCGACCCCTTTGCCAACACATGTCTAACCCTATCCGACCCCAGAGGACTTTTAACCAGCTGTGAATGACTCTATCTCAAGCCATGAAGGTGCTAGTCAAAAAAGGGCACCTCAAACCCGTAGAACCTCGCCTACTTCCTGATCCTTTCCCACCCAAACACAACCCCACAAAAAACTGTGCGTTTCACCAACAACATGGTCATAACACCAACCAGTGCTTTCGATTATATCATGAGATTCAGGATCTCATTAACAACAAGGTGATCGCTCCACCTCAGAAACCGAATGTAACCACAAATCCACTCCCAGCCTATAATCAAGTCCCCCTACCTCTGAACCTTAACCTTATCCATACACTAGCCATCTCTTATGACCCCAGGGTATATATACTCCCTTCTACCTACCAAAACTGACGTTGTTCATTCCGAAAGGCACAGATCTGTGCATGATGGACACGTCCAAACCTCAACCCAATGTTGTGGTGATAAGACTTACAATGGAAGGGGAGTCGACCTGGGAGGAAGGTACTAGTCTATTGCCAAAGTGTCTTGAGGACTTATCTATTATGGTTTATGATCCAAATTGCTATATTGAGTCAACTAGTCAGATCAAGCCTGAATTAGTGCTGCCAACTAGGGTAGACATCAATATGGTCAGGGAGGATGGCCCAAGCCAGGGATTGGATAATCTAGCAGAACTCAAAGAGGACTTGGATAATCTGCAGTTCTTTGACGAGCAGGATCAGGGAGATGTGCAGATTGGGTGGTTTAACTTGTATAGATCGACTGATAATACTGGATGGCTTAGTGATGAGCTAGATAAGGAAGAAGAAACTAGAATGAAACCAGAGTGAAAAGAAGTAGAGATAGCTGGAGTAGCCAGAAGGGCTGATGAGAAAGGAAAGCTGTCGGAGAGCATTAGTGTGGAAAACCCATCGTAGTAAGTGGGCATTGTGAACACTGTAGATACTGAATAGGAAGTTGCACTAAGGCAGTTTGAATGAGAAAGAATTGAAGACAGCCGCGAAACTATAATTTTATGGCAGCCTGTGAGGGACACCTATGATGTAAAGGTGATACAAGTAGAGCCAGACAACTGTTTGTCAACAGCTGAAGGTGAGTGGTGGAATGACAATGATCTGCATCTGGCCCATACTGACGAAGACTAGGGCGATTGCATCCCAGACAGGTATGTCGAGGAATAGATCATCTCACCTGCAGTGGATGGTATTTTATGCTGCCGTACTTGGATCAAGCAGAGGCATTTGTAAAGGACAAGGAGGTCGAGAAACAGAAGGAGAAATAACTAGAAGAAGAGGCAATATTGAAATAGCTCAAGAAAATTCAATCTGACATCTCCATCTAGGGTCTTCTCATAGCCTCACGAGTACATTGGCAAGCAGTGTTGTTGACAGTGGACAAGGCTAAATTGTCCATTGACACCACGCCTGAGCAGCTTGTGGGCTTGGTTTTTCCACGTGGTGCCAGGCCAATGCTCACTTTCTCTGACAAAGAGCTACTGCTGGAGGGCTTGGCTCACAATAAGCCATTGTACATATCTGTGGAATGCAGGGAGAAATGGGTGCCGGTGGTGTTGGTAGTTATCGGTTTGGCTATTAATGTATGTCCGTCTTGTACTTCCTATGCGATTGGTCTCAAACCAGCAGACTTTGTTCCAATAGCCCAAGTAATATGGGCATATGATAATACCAGTAGAGAAGTCACGGGCACAGTGCAAGTCAAAGTCCAGGTGGGCCCAACTAAGCAAGGGCTCGAGTTTCACTTCTTGGATGTGCCGACTACCTTTAATTTGCTGTTAGGGAGGCCCTGGTTGCACCATGTGAAGGCTGTCTCTTCCACTCTCCATAAGATGTTGAAGTATCCTCATGGAGAATGAGTGTCAATTGTTTTGGGAACTCATCCATTCATCTACCTCTAGGGGTGACCACGTCAGTGCTAGAGATCAAACATTAAGAGGAGGATGTATTCCTCTCGGGATTCACTTTAGCTGAAGCCCAGGTAGTGCAGACCATTCTGGCCGCAGACGAAGGCATGTACATTAGCGCCTAGTACATCTATTTCATGAACAAACTGCAGCACGTTACGGGAATGGGGCACAAAAGAGTGGTTGGAAAGGTGTTGCAGCACTGACAGATGTGCCACACAACCCGTATGCCTTTGGACTGGGCTATGTGCCCACCGAAAAGGACTGGATAAGGAAGGGAGAAGAGATGAAGGGCTGAGCCAAGGCCAAGAGACCTGGAAAACACTATGAACTCATCCACAAGCCAATCTAGGGGACACTAAATGGCCGTTTTGTTCAGAAAGGAGAGGATTTCCCTTTTTTGTGGCTTTCCCGAGCCTTGGGTAAATTCCTCATAGCAGCGTGTCCCCAGGATCAAGATCTTCTTTGACCATTAGCTGCAGGACAATGATGATGAAGAAAGGGTTGAACCAAGCATTAGAGCTGAACAGAACACAAAAAATGACAAAGATGACAGTGAACCTAGAGTAGGGGCAACACTGGTCAGTCTCCTGACAGAACCCATGGCCGACTTAGAGAACTTGGGGGATAACTTTACTATCTCCATGATCGGGGAAGAATCGGGTGTTGTAGACGCGCCCGAACGCCCCGGGAGGGTTAAGTCCCGTTCCGTTCATGTTGGGGGCTACTACAGTTCGGACTCAAATTTTCGCGGTTCTAAATCTGAACCAAAGAGTCCAACTTTGGCAAATCGTTTTGAAGAAAAACAGATTTTTTGAAAAGTAGTGCCAAACATGGACTGCTTTGCCAGATTACAGAGTCGCCACCTAAATATTTTAAAATGGGGGAATTTAGGAAACCCTGACTCGGTGCCGAAGGCCACGTGTCCGTCATAACCAAAGTGTCTTGGCTCGGGAGCTTGGGTACGATCGGGGAAGGTCAGCTATGAGCACCCCCTTTCGCCCGGTCCGAAGACCGGCCTCTACTAACCGTGATATCCGATTTTGAAAACGTTACATGCTCTTATTCCAATTATTAGCCTAGAATTACTATGTTATGCGCACAGCAAACAAGTATAGACTAGATCGCCTAATTTGGAAACAAACATTGCATATCCGTTTGTTTTGAAAAGCGCTTTAGAATTTGCTACTCGCAAGTAGGCTAAAACACGGATTTCAACGAGTTTTCCAACTCAAGCAACCCAACCTCCACCCACAGGCATTCAAACAGTTTAACTCACATAAGCACTTAGCCGCATGGTAAGCATACTGTTATGGCAACATTCACACGCATGTGGTATGCTAAAGCGTAAAAACTTACATCGTACTCCGTGCCAAAATAATGAACTAGTTAGTAAACATGCATGCCCTAGTTCATGTTTAAGATGACTAATGCAACGCATACAGAGTGGACGGCTCGCTATCCTAAACATGGCATGTGAAATGCATGAGTAACACGTATTCAAGTTAGATTTGAAATACTATGCGGTTTGTATGATGTACCGAGCCCGGTGCATGTCAACAAATGCATGGATGCACGCATGCATTGCATAAGGTATGCTAATTTTAAATATGCCCTAATCTACCATTATAAGCAGGTAAATAAAAGGGAAGAAAGACGTGGGGTTGGAAGACATACACACACCCACGCACACTTATTACAGGTTTGCCCTCGCTCGGTGGGATCGAAAGAATAATACAAATAATTAACTACGCAAGCTAATTAAATTACAAATCCATTAAATTAATTAAGCAGATTAATTAATCTAATTAAAGCAGTAAACCCCTCAGGGAGAGGGCCGGACGCGGCGCGTGTTCGGGACTTGCTCGGAATCGCGCTACCATGCAAAGTCTGCCTCTGTTTTCCCTGCTTCGCTCCTCTGAGGATTGCCAAAGTCTCAGGACTACTTCCTTGAATCATGGGGATCACCACCGGCTGAAGGGAAACACCACCGGCTGAAGTATGTGGCCACCGGCACTGAATTCATCCATCGGCCATAAATAGACTGCCGGTCGGCACTAAATACTGCCGGCCGGCACTGAATGTCTGCACCTGCAACTGCAGCAGAGGGCAAAAACTTGCATGGCAATACAATTCAAGCAATTTGTGCACCAATCATGCCCTTCGTCTTATTTGTGACTCAAAAGGGCATGTGCCTCGATTCCCGGGCCACCAATCACGCATTTCCATGCATGATGGCCCACGGAACCAAGTATGCAACTTTCATTTCAAATGCATGCAAACCAAAAACCAAAATCCCAATCCCTATCACCAAATCAAGGACAAGGAATGCATGTTGATG
Organism: Camellia japonica; assembly: GCA_030407325.1. Lineage (NCBI taxonomy): Eukaryota > Viridiplantae > Streptophyta > Magnoliopsida > Ericales > Theaceae > Camellia > Camellia japonica. Next base: position 56,979,454 of record JAPPVO010000019.1, on the reverse strand, counting down.
CAATGCAACCTAGTCATGTTAGCTATCATGCAATATGAACGATGCAATGTACTTATGCAAGGCATACAAGCAAAACATGAGGTGAGCTTGCAAGCAAGCAAATGATGGTCTTAAACATGACTTAGGCAACTCTAAGTAGGCCTAAAATCAGTGGCCAAAATGCAAAGGAAATGAGACCAAACACACATACATACATGCACATGTCAAGGCACAAACCTAAGTATTAAGCAAGCAACTTTCAAGCGCACTTAAAAGAGGCTAAGTGTGAACAACTAGCATGCAATATAAAGCTCTGAAATTCATGCTTAACATGGTGCCAAACCAAGCAACAAAGCAAGCTAAACATGCAATTAAAGGTCCAAGCACTTAAGGCAAGCCAAGGGGCTTAAACCAAGGTCAAACCCACCAAGCCTCACAAGGCTAAGGGGACTCAAAACAGGTCAAGGGCAGACCTAAACAACGCCCAAGGAACACCTAGATGGCATCTAAATGGTCCAAACATAAAGGCACATACAAAGGCCAAAACACGAAGCACGCAACATGCACTTTCAAAGTTTTAAAGAGGCATGCAAGGCAAACATATGAGCATGTTAAATGGACTGAAATAACATGGCGAATGGTCTCAAACCATTGAAATGATGCAAACAAGGCATGCTACATATTTGCTCAAGGCTAACAAGCCTAAAATGCAAAGAGGCTATACTAAGTGGCCAAGACCAACCCAAACACTTATGGACAGACCTAAAACACGTCAAGATGAGCACGAAATCTTCACAAAGTCAAGGCCAAAACATGCTTGAACAAGGGCTTACATCCTAAAGCATATTAAAGCATCAAAGTGGCATTACATGGCAACTATGCTAAGCATGCATAAGGGACCAAAACCAACACATAGCAATGTTAAATCATGATATCCTAAGCATGAATAACAGTCCACACATGCTCAACACACACTCAAGCACAATGCTCCCTCGAGAGGCAAAACTTGCCCTTTTCAAGGACATCAAGGAGAGGGGGTGGCCTCTCCTTCTTGGGACTTCAAAGCATCATCTTCACCACTGAAATCCCTCAAGATTTCAGTGGTGAAGAGACCCCAACACCAAAATCCCGGAGCTCTCACAAAATAGCACAAAATGAGGCCTTTTCAAGGCCTAAGGGTGGTCAAACCCTCCCAAAGCACAAAACACTCTTAACCAACAATAAAGAAGACCAAAAAAACAGAACTTTTATGTGTTGATCACCAAGCACAAAAACAGTTCTAAGCTATGTAAAAATGGAGTGCAAGAATGGGGAATAAAAGACTAGTTTCTTACCCTTGAAGCCTTTCTTCAAAAATGGTGGTTTTGTTGCCTCCTTGAGCTCCAAACCAGTCAAAAACTCCAAGAACCAGCCCTTAGAACCTCAGTAACCAAAGGAAGGTGAAACACTAGGTTGATGAGCAATAGTAAGTCACAAACACCTAGTGTACAAACAAGAGAGAAATATAGATATAGGATATGTATTGAACCCTAACCTAAAACCAGAGCTCCCTCTCACCTTTCTAACCAAAATTTCCTAACCTAGAACAAGGAGAAGAAAGCCTCCTCTTATAGAAGAGCCAATCTTGTAAGCTTAGTCCCTAAGCTAACAAGAGAGGCATCCCTCCATACACGTGTATGGAGGGGAAGCCAAAGCCATACAGCTGTTTCAAAATATCTGAAAAAGCAACTGCACAGTAACCGGCCGGCAAAGGTGTCATTTTGATAAAATTTAGTGCCAACCAGCAATATATATTGCCGGTGGCAAGAAAAACCAGCCGGTGGCCTCTAGCTAGTGCCGGTGGTGTGTGGGGATGCCTCTAAAGGCATTCCCTGCCCCTCCAAGGCAAAACACAAGTGTTTGGTGCAAAACCAGACACAAAACAGTCGAGTTCGGAGATCCTGAGGCAAGGCGCGTAGCCGAGAACTCCGGGAACTCCAAACAAACACAAACATGGATAATCACCGAGTGTTCAAGCGGTGACGTCCAAGTCTTGAGGACGGTCAAAAATGGGGTGTCTACAGTTGCCCCTCTTTGACAGAACTCGAAAGTCATAACAATGACGGGAGTGAATGTCAAAGCCCAGAGACGACCCATTTTTGACAAGGCCGAAGACTTAGACAAACATATAAAGCGCAAATGGTTGAACTCGCAAGCTGCCTACGTATCCCTTTAGGAATCAAACCAGCGTAGTTCAGACACAGGCATACAAGCCGCAGATAAGGTATGTGCCCGTAGGCAGGGGCAAGATGCAACTGACGATGCAAAAGGCCGAGCATAACTTATGATCATGCAAAGAAAGCTGTAATGAAGCACACATGCGACAGTTATAAGCTAGCATACGCCAAACTACACTACAATGCAGAAAGGATGTAAGAGAATTATGCAATTCTCAATACGTCTCACTCAGAGGATACAATACCTGTGCGGCTCATCTGGTTGCACTGGCCTCAAATGAGCCGTACATACAATATCGTGCCTGCGAAGAAAGCAAACTTAACAGGTACAATATTGTTAGCAATATGCATGACAATGCAATGATGAATGCAAAATGATATGCAATATATACAAAACTATGTATAAATAATGCAAATGATACACAATGCAATTGAAACCATGCAAATGCAAACTACATGCAGGGCAATTGAATCATGATTCAATCGTAAGCGGTTCGAAACCACACAAATGTCAAATAGATTGATGGAAGTAACAAGTCCGTCTACCATAGAAAAAGGTGCCGCACCCCAAACCAACATACCAGCGTGGAGTAGGCGCGATACACATGCAGAACTATGAGTGATGTAGACGGACACAAGGACAAGTATTGAGTGGATTGACATAAGTGGGGAAACGACCCGCTGGGAGGGAATAATGATCCTAATGCCGGACGCAATAATTACACTACAATGCAATGGAAATGGATACAAGGGATATGGCACACGGGCCAAACCGAATCTTGCCTAGGAAAGGCATGTACGCATACGAACCGCGTCTAACACAGAAAATGTGCCGCAACCCTCAAACCAAGCTCATCAAGGAATAGGCGCGTACACAAAAACTGTGCTTCGACGTGAAAAGTAGGAGCACATACCAGACCAAGCTCAACCTGGAAAGGCGCAAGCCATGGATGGAAGTGATGCAATGGATGCATGCAAACTACGATGCAATAGAAATCGATATGGATACAATGGGTATGGCACGCGGGCCAAACCGAATCTTGCCTAGGAAAGGCATGTACGCAAACGAATCGCGTCTAACACAGAAAATGTGCCGCAACCCTCAAACCAAGCTCATCAAGGAATAGGCGCGTACACAAAAACTGTGCTTCGACGTGAAAAGTAGGAGCACATACCAGACCAAGCTCAACCTGGAAAGGCGCAAGCCATGGATGGAAGTGATGCAATGGATGCATGCAACTACAATGCAATATCTACAAATATGCAATGGAATGTAAATGCAATATTTACAATGGAAATGCTTGATGATGCACTATATCCTACGATGATACATGACATATGCATGTGTTTACAATGATGCATGACATATGCATGTGTTTTTGTTTCGGATTTTTGAAATGCATGACATATGTAGTATTTACAAATGATGCATGACAATGCACTATGATGCAACGACTATGATTGCCGCTTTCCTATCTTACCAACAGGGCGATATACTAGGTTGGTTCAGTATCCAGAATTGAGGCGTAGACATGCCGCCTCAACCTATGGGGCTTCCATACAGATTTCAAACCGAGGATACACCCCCTGGTATTTAAACCAGACTTTAGTCTCAGAAATCCCGAACCTTTACGTTCTAGGCATAAGCCATTCAAACTCTAGTTTTCACCGTCCGAGTTGGTCTTCTAGGAACTCACCGCAAACACAGGCAGGGGCTTCACCAGACCACCGAAAGTCGTTCGGACGACAAACACCAAAGGAATTGCACCCTTAGAGGATTTAAGGTCTCCTAGACCGGGATGCAATGCATGACAATGCATGTTTCCTTGTTTTTGAATGCAGGTGATGCATGATGATTTTTTTTGAAATGCGCGCCAACGCGCGGCTTTTGAGATGCATGCCAAATGCAATGAGGTGTGCAAAATAGCGCGGTGCGTTAGACAACGCGGGTGAAGGTTTTGCACCTCCCAAGGATTTAAGGTCTCCTAGACCGGGCGTGTTTAAGGTCCCGCCAGACCAGGGGGGGCAACAATTATACAACACTTTAAGTGAATGCGATGCAAGCGAGTAAACTTGAACCAAACTACATTTCATGCAGCAAGGATTAAGCGAATTAAGCAATTCTCACGGCGCCTACGCGGAGAAGGCTAGAAGCGACTACCGAGAACACGCGGAGTCTCAAACACAACGTCTCTCTGCGTAGCGTACACAGGAGAGGAAAAAAAAGCAACACTTCTCAACGTAGTACACGCGAGAGAAGAAAGACAAAAGACCTCTCAGCGTAGTACACGCGAGAGAGGGAAAGACAAAAGACCTCTCAGCGTAGTACACGCGAGAGGGGGGAGAAGGGCGAGACAACGCACATGGGGCGCACAGGCCAATGCAAAAGAGACACGCATGCCGATGCAAATGGGGCAAATGAGACAAATGAGACACACGTGCCTCGTAAAAATAGAAAATGAAACGCAATGAGGTGCGCGTGCCCCAGATGATGGAAAATGAAGTGCAATGAGGTGCGCATGCCTCAAAGGATGTAGAACAATGCAAGTGATAATGCAAGACGGTGCAAGTCGCAGGGGACGTGCAAGACGGCACGACGCGACGCACCGGACAATGTGACGGATGTGTGCAACATGCACGGGGCGACTTTTGAATCTTGTAAAAGACAAAAGGATACAAAAGGATACAATCTTTGCTTGAATCTGAGTGCCACGCACAGAGGACGCGGTCCGAGGTCAAAACAGGGGCCGGCTGAGCATCGGGGATCCACTTTCTTGTACTTTCTTGAGCTATGAAGACCAGAAACCACTCACATTGCCTAAACAAGGCTGTAGGAACATCACCGGCTGGACTAGGTGGCCACCGGCTGGCCACCGGCTCATAAAAGTTCCACCGGCACAATATTGTGCCGACCGGCACAAAAGTGCCGACCGGCCAAAAATGCCTGATCGGGGCAGTTCTGCCATTTCACCACGGGTCTTTTAAAAATAGGGTTTCTAACCCTATTTTTTTACTTCTTGAGCGCCGAAAATACTTCTCCTCTCTCTAGACCCTTTTCTCTTCCTCTTTTCTCCGTTTCTTCGCGTTCTAAGCCCGTTTCGTCGTCGGATTCGCGATTTTCTTCGCGTTTCGGACATTTTCCACCGATTGAAATTCCATTTCGGAGCGTCCTTTGCTATTCCACTTTTTCGGGACTTGTTCCCCTCAATTTCCTCTTCATTTTCGTGCCTTTCCATCTTCCGGCCTTTCCGGCCATTTTCGGCTCGCTCGGGGTTGACTTTTTCGGTTGACTTTTCACATTCCGGCTTTTTCAGCCATTTTCTCACTACCATTGCCATGGCTGACGATGTTCCACACGTCGGGACTCCCCCAGATCATGATATGGATCCCGGGGTCGAGCTTCTCCCGTTGAGCGAGCGCCCATTCGACCCGGCGACCTACCGGCCGGCGATCCACGTTCTACCACCTGACGGACTACGCCAGTTTCGCAGCTTCGACATGGCACTGGACCCGGAGCTCTTGCTGCGCGAGCCTACCTCTCACCTTTCCTTCGGCGCTTCCGAGGTAACACTCTCCTCTGTTTTATCCTCTGCAATGTAGAACTGTTAATTGTCAAAGTTGTCTTTGTTTTTTAACTGCTTGGTTCTGATATACTGTTCACTGTAGTCAATTGCAATCATGCTTACAATTGATATCTGTTTAAGATGGACACATGCACACACACTGCACTAGCCTCAATCAAAAACACACGGCACACACCGCATTCCACTGCAAACACCGACACCCGACAACTGTTTGAATTTGAAAATATTGCACGCATGCTACATTTGCACCGAGCCACTCAAACACACTGACGCACCACACGTTGTAGTTTACTGTAAACACACCGGCACCCGATATCTGTTTAAATCTGAAAAACTTGCACGCATGCCACATTTGCACTGATTTTGACTGTCCCTACAAAAACTGTACATTTCATACTGCTTTGCAATTTCTTGTTTGAAAACAGGGAGATTCCCATACCATCCGCGGGTATGGGAATGTCGTCGCTCGCACGTGGTATGATGAGCTTCCTGACGCGGTTCGCCACATTGTCGACCAGGCTGGCTTTAGCGCGTTCTGCAGGGGACTCTTCCAGCTCACGGCGTGCAGACCTCTTCTGGCCGCTCTGGCAGAGAGGTGGTGGGACACCACCGATTCATTTCATCTTTCTACAGCTGGGGACATGACGATGACCCCTTACGACTTCTCGGTGCTCACCGGCATCGGGGTAGGAGGTGATCCGATCCCTTTTGACATCGATATGGATGAGTGGACCACCGCTCAGGTCTACCTCCTTGGCGCGGCACCGCCTCTTGCGCGCCCCGGCTACGTCAGGTATTCTTGGTTCGAGGTGCAGTTCAGGGTCCAGCCCCTCCTCGTTGGCGCAGCTCCGATGACCCAGGAGGCCGCAGAGAGGTATGCACGCGGCTTCCTCATGTTCCTCTTTGGGACGACCTCTTCGCCGACCAGGCGAATACAGTGCCTCTGCCTTCTCAGCGCACTGGTGGATGTCCGGCACATACTTCGCTATGACTGGGGGCGCCGCTCTGGCCACCCTTTACGGATATATGAGCTCAGCCTCCCGCGGCAGCGGACAGGTCCGCCTCTGCTCGGCAGTAAAGCGCTCAGTATCCCGCATGTGCTCAGGAGGGTGCACCGGGACTATCTGCTCAGGCAAGCCCTAGGGTCTGACGCAAGAAGCGCTCGCCCAGGTACCAAGCTCGACAGACCGGGCCCTCGAGCAGAATCCAAACGTGAGGTGTCAACGGCGCCCGGCAAACCGATCCCGCGCCACGGCTGGCAGTGGAGCCCAAGTGCCAGGTGATCTGAAAATGCAACTACAGTTTGTTATCTGACTGTTAGTGAATATACAGTGGAAAGGCGAAGCTTAAATGAACTGCAAGTAAAACATACCTCGGCAGGGGTGATGGTGTCGAAGTAGCGGCGGAAGAAACTGAATGTCTCCCGTGGCCTCCGGTGCATCTCCCGTCGAAACGGCGTGAGAAAGGGACCAACCAGAGGGTCTCCGCCACAGGTACAGGAGCGAGCCTAGGAAAGTAGGCGTAAACCCACAACTGCAAGATAAATACCAGTGCATTTATCAAGATAAAGCAGAATACAGATAAAAAGCAGAAATGGCAAAGAGCCGTGTGCTTGTGCAGTGTATTATGCAAGTGTACAGTGTGAGCAGTGTACAGTCAGTGTAAAGCAGAGTATGTGTGTGCCGTGTGTACAGTATACAGCAAGTGTAAAGCAGACTACAGTGTGTGTGTAGTGCAGAGTACAGAAAATAAAGAACAGAAATGAAAGGCAGAAAGAGGAAATGTACCTCCCAAGCGCGCCAGTAGCCCCGAGCAA